>CAUYUJ010006991.1:193503-316003 GCA_963575745.1 Prorocentrum cordatum
CCGGGAGGCCCAGGCTCGGTACGCACAGGCCTCCGACGACGCTGCGCTTTCGGCCCCCCCAGGTCACCGTGCGCCGCCCCGGGCTCCTAGAGCACAAAGAGCAACGGCATACACCGATACTCCTGGCGCTCCGCGGAGACTTCTTGGATCTGCGCTGGGCCTCCCTCTCTGCGCTGCAGCGCCGCCGCCTTGCGCGCGCCCGCCCGCGAAAACGGCTGGGCGCGGCCATCAGAGGCCTGTCTTCCTCTGGCCTGGGTCAGGGGCTGCGGCTCGCAGGCCCGTGGAGTGTAGCACACCCGGGCATGGCCGCCAGCTCCCGGGCTCTGGCCCGCTCACGACGTCGACACCTCCGGGGGGGCCCAGCGCGGATCCAAGACATCCGCGCGGAGCGCCAAAAGCTCGTGTGTGTGTGTGTGCCGCTTTGCCTCTGCGAGCTCCCCGGCCCCGCGGACAGCGCCGCCGGGTCCTCCAGCGGCGCCACCGCCCACGAGTCCGAGAAGCACTCCGAGGCGGCCGGGCTCGGCGTGCGGCGCGCCGGCCCCTCCACCGGGGGCCGGGCAGAGCGAAGGCGGCGGCGGTCGACGCGAAGCCCCGCCCCTGAGGTCCGACTGGGGAAACGAACAATGACATAGACGTAACACCTCGGAGGTCCCCGCGGATTTCTCGGATCAGCGCTGGGGCCCCCTGGCGGCGCCTCCGGCGCCGCCCCTGGCGCGCTCCGCGCGCCAAGGAGGGGGGTCCAGCGCCGATCCGAGACATCCGCGCGGACCTCCGAGTTTTTATGTTTATGTCATTGTTCGTTCCCCTACCGACGCCGCAAAAAGAAGACGACGCCAGGACGAGGACAGGGCTCGAACAAAACAGGGCTCTTCGTTTTCGGTTTTGGTTTCGTCTTCCTTCGGTTTGTCTTTGTTTTCTTCGTGTTCCTTTCGTCCCGCCTTCACTGCAAAACAAAGCCAAATCGAGAATGGCCCACGGAATCGCCAAAACACCGTGGAAGGGCGGCGGTCGACGAGGAGCTCATGAGGTCCGACGCCGCGGAGATGAGACGAAGCCAGGGCGAGGAAACAAATCGGACACGGGAAAGCGGATGTCAAGGACTTTGGCATCTTTCATGGTCTTCTCGAGGTTGTCACCAGGCCTTCTTGGGGCGCATTGGCAAGGCGAAGCCAGCACGAGGATAACATCGGGCAAGGATCAATCGAGAATCTCTGAGATCTGGCGGCTCTGGAGGACGTCTCGGGCGCCGCGGCCTTCTCAGAGCGATCTGGAACGCCCTGAGAGCGTTCCGGGACGCTGTGGAGAACCACGGCCTTGGGGGCCCTGTTTTCTGATCGGGTCAGAAGCGACAGGGCAAAGAGGCTGCGCGTTTCGCCACGTAGGTCCAGATTGTCTAAGGTGCAGCATCCAAAGAACACCGCCGACGCTGGAACTGGAGAACGGCGAGATGCAGTGCACAGTGGGGGGTTCAAACCCCCGAACCAACCCTGCCGACCGACCATGGGCCTGGGGCTCAAACTCTTTGCGGCACCTCTCGGGATGGATCGACCCTCGCGGCGGCGGCGGCGGCGGCGGCGCTCGGCCGCGGCGGCGACCGCGGTGACGACGGCGCTCAGCCGCGGCAGCGACCGCGGTGATCGGCGCTCCGCTGCGGCGGCGACCTGCGGCAGCAGCCCGCGGCGGCGGCCCGCGGCGGCGGCCCGCGGCGGCGGCCCTCGGGGGCGCCTCCCGCGCGCGCCCCGCGGCCTATGTCTGCCGCGCTGGCGGCGTCGGCGCGACGGCGGGCTGCGCCGCGCGGGGCTTCCGCGGCGCGCCCGGGCGCGCCGCGCCGGCGGTCGCGGCGGCCGCCGCGCGGCGCGGCGCGGGCGGCCGCCGGCGCGCCGCGGCCGTGGGCGGGGCCCGCGGCGGCGTCCGGCGGCGCGGAGGCCGAGGATCGGGCGCTGGCAGGGGTGAGCCCTGGCCCCGGGCAGGAGGGCGCCCAGTCGGGCGCGCGTGCTACATAATGCGGGGTGGCCCAGGCATGGAGGGTAACGAAAGGGCTCCAAAAGGGGCCAGCTTTCCACCCCGAGTTGCTGTTTGGCGATCATTGGGCCCGGTGGGGGGATCCCAGGAGCCAAAAGCTGCGCCAGGAGGCCAAATCCCACGGTCTCTCAAGAGGCCACTTTCCGAGTGAGCCAGTGCGCTCTCCCGGTCCTGGCCTCGCCAAGGCGCCTTGTCCGGAGTCGATGCCTGGGCAGCCCCAGGGCCCAACGCTGCGAAGAGCTCCACACGCCTGGGCACAGGTTGGCTCGGGCGGGTGGCAATGCGGGGTGGCCCAGACGGGGGGGAAGGAAAGGGCCCTGAAGGGGCCCTGAAGCCAGCTGGCTCCAAGAGGAGCCCTCAGGGGCAACTGTGCTCCTTTGGGCGATCTCCGCCGGAACCTTGCTGGATGGGTTTCGGACATTGTGCGGCCGGCATGATTTCCTAACGCCTAGAGTGTGATCGAGGTGAACGTGAAGCGCTTGCTGTACAGTCATGGGACGCGATGTGTCACAATGTATTGCATCATGTGAGGTTCTGCCCTAACCTATCATACTACGTTCGGTTATGTTATGATTGGCCGTCGTGACGTCGTGACGCCTGTCGCAGTGTTGTTGCGTCACCAGTTCTGCCCAGCTCTCTTATAGTTATTGTGAGTCTTACCTTCATGTTCGATGTTGTTTATGTAATTCGCCTGCCCAACGGGCCAGAGGCGTGCTAAGATCTCCGGTAACTGGAAAACAATATTTCTAATTCGCGCGCGCGCGGGGCGGCCCCTTGGGGCCCCCGGACGAAAAGTACCTGGGCCAGGTCCCAGTCCACTCCTGGGCCACTCCCAGGCGATCCCCCCAGAACGCCCCAGCGGAGGGCAATTTTTCGACACCCCTAACGAAGATTGTGGCCTCCGAGCGGGGAGCCGCAATCGACTACCTTCCCCTCCCGCCCCAAGAGGCCCCCAAGAGCCCCCCACCCATAGGGGTCCCCAAGACGCCGCCAAGGAGCCCCAAGAGGCCCCGAAGAGGCCCCGAAGAGGCCCCCAAGAGCGCTCCAGAGCCAGCGGAATGAGCGAAGCGAATGAAAGATATTATTGTATCGTTTCTCCGAGTCTCTTCTATTGTGTGATGTCGCGGTCTTACGTCGGCACACATGCTACGTTTGATAGGACACCGTGAATCGGCCAGTGCTGCATTCTTGAATACTCTACCCTGTCATGCTCAAAGATGTACACATGCACTCTATATATACGATGTTATGTAATGTTTATCGACGGGCCAGCGCGGCGTCGTGACGCCTGCCAGGTTTGATGCGTCACATATTATGTTCTGATCGGGGCTAGCGTATTCTGCCATATTTCTTGACCATATGTGATGTGTTATACTGCCGTCCCACACACATCCTACTACATTATCGTATATTATGCCATGCTCTATCATGTTCTGCTCCGCTGTGGTATGTGTAATATGTAATGTGATAGTCAATTATGTGAAACACCAAATTTGCCGTTGTGTTAGGTCATACTGTGTTACGTGCTGTCGCATCCTAGTAGATGCCAACATGCCCTGAGATGCGCTACGGTTCTTGTGTTCTAGAATGTTGAACTCAACTCTAGTGTGACGTAGTATGTAATGGTACGCTCTTCTTACGTTTTCTCCAATTCTGCTATGTTCTGACATGTTGTGCTCTATCATGTGACGGCCCACAAAGGAACGTCCGCGGGACCACAGGTCCTGTGGATCTGGCGGCCGCGGTACGTGGCGGCCCAAGCAGAGATTCCCGCGGGACCACCTGGTGGACCAGGGGATCTGGCTGGGTGGGCGAGCCAGGAGGCCTGTCTGTAACAGTCGGACCGAAGACAGAAGAACGCATACTTCATGAACACGAGACCCTCCGCCGGCCAAGACACACAGAACATCCAAGGGTACCCTCCCCAGGATGCACAAGAACATCCAACAAGCACGAAGGCCCGAGATGGGTACAATGCCTAATAACAGATGTCCAAAAACAATAGCGGCCGCTTGGGAAGGTGGCTTCTTGTCTTCAGTGTACACCGTCCGCGGCGGGTTTGTTCATGCTCCCCGACGCCGCTGCCACCCCTGCTGGGAAGGAAGGCCAAACTGGGGCCTTCGCGTTGGGTGGGGGGGCTCTGGTGGGTGGTGATGAAAGCCGCCACAGGGTCTTAACAAAGAACGAGCTTTACGCCAGACGACATAGCGACATTGCGCCGCAGCTTCGCGTGGGGTGGGGGGGCTCTGGTGGGTGGTGATGAAGGCCGTGACGGGATCTTAACAGAAAACGAGTGTTACGCGAGACGACCTAGCGACATTACGCCGCAGCTCACGCGGGCGAGGAGGAGGGGGGGGAGGAGGAGGAGGAGGAGGAGAAGGAGGAGGAGGAGGAGGAGGAAGAGGAGGGGAAGAGAGCCCTGGGGGACACGATCCCTCTCCCCCGACGTCGCCTTTTTTGCGTGGAACGGGCTCCCCGAAGGCCGGCGTCTCATCCCGAGCCGTTTCTTGACGGTCCTGCACGGCCGGGAGGGCCGTCCGAAGGCCGACCGTCGCGCGAGGTCCGCGCAGACTTCTCGGATCGGTACCGGATGCGCCGCCAAGGCCAAGGTCTTCGGTGCCGATCCGAGGAACCCGTGTGCGAACTCCCGACGCTTCGTGGTCGTGCCGGTCTCTCGCCTCCCACGGCAGCACCGAGGGGGGCACCTCGTGCCAGGACCACCTCGGCCAGCGCCCGAGAGGAGGCGCGCGGGGAGGGGGTGTGGGGCGACGAGATCTGTGCACGTCCACTGCCCCCGGGCAGGCCCATCCTGGGACTGGGAGCGGCTTGTGTGTGTGTGCGCACCACTGGCGGGCGGCCGAACGTCAATCCACTCAGCCATCCCAGGGCTTGAACTGAAGCCGCGCAGGCCCCTCCTCCGAAAGAGCAGCAGGCCGCGAGGCCCGCCAGAACCTACGACCAGAGACAAGCGCACACACAGGCGTGTGTGTGTGATGGGTGTGTGTGTGTGTGATGGGTGTATCTGTGTGTGATGTGTGTCTGTGTCTGTGTGTCTGTGTCTGTGTCTGTGTCAGCTGTGTCAGCTGTGTCTGTGTCTGCGGTGCCTGCGGTCTGTGTCCGTGCCCGTGGCTGTGCGTCTGTGCGCCTGTGCGCGCGCGTGGGTGCGTGCGTGTGTTTGCGGTTGTCGTTGAGTTGGCACCTCTCAAAAATAATTGTTGATCCCCACGGCCTGGTGCACTGTGTGTTTTTCGATTGAGTTCTCCTCCTGGGACTCGCACCCGGCCTTTCGACTTACGACAACCAACAGCGGCTCCCGTCTGATACTTTCAAACCGTGTATTTCAAACTCGCGCTCTCGTGTGGGACCTCCTCAGAATTCAACCAACATCGCGCTCTCGCGTGGCACTTCCTCACAATGCATTGCGGCGCCGTGCCCCAAATACTTAGGAATCACGCTCGAGCTTTGGATTTCCTCACGATTTACTTGGGAAGAATCGCGCTATCGCTCGAAACTTCGTTGCGACTCATGTTGGATTGACGCTTCAGCGACCCGCTCGCTCGACCCGGCCGTCTGGACCCCCTGCCCGACCTGCGGTTAGGGTCCGCCCGCCCAACCCGCCCGTCTGATTCTGCCGCTTATACTCCTGCGTCTAACCCTCCCACTGTAAATGGCTCTCGTGCTTAACCTTCTCCCTCTCCCTTGTCTCTACCCTCCCTACCCTCCTCCCGTCCTTCCCCTGTTTTGGGGTCTGCGCCAACTACACGCAGCAGGTAGGGAAGATCTCTAACTTCAAAGGGGGTACGATCGAAGGCGAAAAGGGCAAATATCAAGGGTTTGGTATATACGTGTTGAATGGCACGCGGACAGATAAGATCGAACAACAGTAAGATGATTGCTGGTGTTGATGATGTTGTTGGTGTGTGGGTGGGGGGGTGGGCGTGGGAGGATGGGTACTTGGGTGCGTGGGTGCGTGGGTTCGTGTGTGTATTTGGGTGTGGGTGTGGGTGTGAGTGTGTGTGTGTGTGTGCGTGCGTGTGTGTGTGTGTGCGCGTGTGTGTATGTTGTGTTGTGCTGTGGTGTGTTGTGCTGTGTTGTGCTGCGTTGTGTTGTGTTGTGGTGTGGTGTGCTGTGTTGTGCTGTATTGTGTTGAATTGTGTTGCGTTGTGTTGTGTTGTGGTGTGATGTGGGGTGGGGTGTGGGGTGGGGTGTGGGGTGTGGGGTGGGCTGTGTGGTATGGTGGTGTGGTGTGGTGTGTTGTGGTGTGGTGTGTTGTGTGGTGTTGTGCTGTGTTGTGGTGAGTTGTGTTGTGTTGTGTTGTGTTGCGTTGCGTTGCGTTGTGGTGTGGTGCGGTGTGGTGTTTGTGGTGTGTGTGTGTGTGATGTGTGTGGTGCGTGTGGTGTGTCTGTGTGTGCGTGTGGTGTGTACGCGTATGTATGTGCATGTGTATGTGTATGTGTATGTGTATGTGTATGTGTATGCGTATGTGTACGTGTACGTGTATGCTAATGCGTATAGGTACGTGTATGTGTGCGTGTGTGTGTGTGTCTGTGTGTCTGCGTGTGTCTGTGTGTTTGTGTGTTTTTGTGTCTGTGTGTCTGTGTGTGTGCGGGGGGGGGGTGCGTCTGCCCACGGCCACGCCAGGAGGGCGTGCGCACACCGCTCCTGCGCCCAGGGTCGGCCCAGCCGAGGACAGCGGGCGTCCTTTAGGCAACCACACGTAAGCCCCGACCCTGCAGGCCACGCTTCTGCAACGCCTGCACGGGCTCAGAGCTCCAAGGATGCCTGCGGCCGGGCGGACCCCAGCGGGGATGTCCAGCACCCCAGCGCAAGCTGGACCCGCAGGGGCAGGGCTCGAGAGTGGTTGCAGACGTGCACGCAGCCGCCACCTCGCACTCTTCGAGACTTGGCGGCGGCGCGCGCACGGAGGCAGGGGGAGGGCGGAAGGCTTCTTGGAGGGAGGCTGCGACTTAGAAGGCGCCGGCCCTGCACATGAAGAGAAGGCTCACGCCTTCTAAGAAGCAGGGTGCTGCTAAGAAGCCTTCCGCCCTCCCCCTACCCCCGATTCTCTGTTGACGGCTCCCTAGCGGGGGTCGGGCACGGGCCTCTGGAGGGTGACGGTGGCGATCTGCGAACAATCGGCCGCCCCGCCTCCCTCGAGAAGCCGGCAGATGGTCCGGGCGCAGGTCGATAAGCCGCAGCGCCAGACTGGCACTCGCAGGAGTGGCGAACGGCAGCGGGGGGGCAGTAAACTCGGGGGCCTTCAAGGATGGCACGAGATAGGCCCCAGAAGGGCCCCGAATGGCCCCCAAGCTGACACCGCTGGGCCACTGCACGCATGGTGCACGCTTCTTCAGCCCCCGTTGATTGCCCCCCCCCCTCCCCGGGGACACCAAGAGGCACCGATACTGCTGCTCCCCGGACCTCTCCTGGGATGCACTCTGACCACCACCTCGAGGGGAATCCAGCAGTGGCGACGAGGCCCCAAAAGGAGAAAACGAGGGAAGGGTAGCGGTATGGGTACGTTTTCCTCCTCTGAGAGGAGGAGGAGGAGGAGGAGGAGGAGGAGGAGGAGGAGGAGGAGGAGGGATTGGGACGAGGAGGATGAGGAGGAGGAGGAGGAGGTTTTTTTTTTTTCCCCGCGGGAACACCACCACCTCTTCTTTCCTCGCGTTGGAGGTCTTGAAAAACCGACTGTCATGGCGCTACAGAGGGTCATCAAGAAAAATTGCACTCACCAGTACAAGGATGAGACGCCCGAGGGTAGGTCACGGAATACCCCTGGGGCGAACAACATCCGCAAAAAAGGTTCGAGCATCCTCTTCCTCCATATCAAAATCCAGATCGCGCTGGTCCCCAGGCTCGACCTGGCCCCCCGGCGCTATTTTAAGGGCACGTCGTACCTGAGCTGGCTGATTTCTGACATCCAGAGGCGGGTCCAGCTCAGTAGAGTGTCCTGGCACAGCGAGCAAGACAGGAGGAGGCTCACCAGTAGGAGGGTCAGCTGGTGCACCTACGGCATCATCAGACTCCTCAACAAAAGTGTTGAAACATGGAATGCAGCAGTTTGTCTCAACAATGACACCGAGCTTCGATCGAGAATAGTGTGGGTGGCGGCCTTTGGCGAGAGCGTTCCACCCATACATGGCAGCACGAGTGGGCGGGACACGGCACTCCTCGCCAAGACCTCTGACTGACGCACCCGTGGAATGGCATTTGCAGCGCGTGCAAATGAACAAGACCGATCCATCAGAACAATCGAAAGCCACAGTGTGATGACCCAGGGCGTCCTGACGCGAAGCGTGCAATTTCGAATCATTCGGGCAACGTCCAGCAGCCGGCTTAGCCGAGGATCGCTGACCACGAAGACAGACTGAGCACCGCCAAGCTCCCCGCCACTGCTCCCAACGATGGCCTGGGGCAGTGGGGCCCTGGGGGCCCGCGCCCTGAGGCACATAAAGGATATCCTTCGAGGCCTTCAGGGGGGCGAAAAAAGGCAAAAGTTTAGCAGCTAGCTTACAGGTGGCATGTGCGTATTTCACAAGGATATCAGCTTCTTCCAAGACACCTTCGTCTCTAGGATGAGCGAGGAGAGCCGCTTTAGCACCGAGGTCGACGACATGGTTACCGAACCTCCGGGCATATTCCTCTTCGGAGATGCCCTCTTCGTTCAAACTTAAATGAGATTGCACCTTAGAGACGGCAGTGATGCGTTACCTCTCGGGGCGAGCAAGAAGCTGCACAAAGATGCCGGCGTACATCTTTTTGAACGAGAGCTGGCGATCACGTGACGCATCGTGCTGCTGCTTGACATTGGCACAGTCTGTGACGAGCTCTGACGGCCCGACAAGACACATAGTTGCACCCCAAAACCCGGAGAATTCCCCAGCCTGGGGCGTTTGCGGGAGCGGGGCCCAAACGGGACACCGCATGGTGCACAGGTGAACGCCGTCGTCGGAAAACATGGCGGCACTCCAAGCAGCCCGGCTGAGCTCCCTGATAGGGTGCCGCGAAGCAGAACCGTCAATAAAAACCTTTCCCTGGATCGCTAAAGGCTGGGGCGGAGGAGGATCTTGATTCCAGTCAACCTGCCATGCGCCTTCAGTGAGCGGGGGTGGGTGATCGTCAGCAGGGTGCGGCATACCACCTCGAATCAAAGTTGAAAACCGAGACTTCGTCGAAGCAAATTCCTTCACGCCTGCAAGCACATCAGCATCAACATATTCTCGACGTTCTTTATCAAGACACGGACAAACCCAAAGACGATGAAAAAGAGTATCCCGAGCAGCACCGCAAAGTTCACACATCTCGGGGAACATGTAGCCTTTCGACCGGGCGTAGGTACGACACCAAATGGCTCCCGTGGCAAGAGCTCGAATAGTGCCCTTCTCAGCCGGGGAGAAACGCTTGCTGGCCAAACAATTAGACACCACGTCAAAGCAAGCCCTCCCCTTGTACCCAAGCTTCGCTCCAATGTCCCATTCCAGTTGGCGAAAAACGGCGTCTCTCAAAAGATGGCGAACCAGAGCTGGAGACATCGCGAGGAGCGGGATCTCCATGCCGCGATCGTCGATCAGCGTGGCAAAGTTGGGCATCTGCCAACTGATGCGCTCGAGACTCTTCCTCATCGCCGAAATAGGCCCAGCCACACTCCTCCAGGTTTTCGAGTCCTTGGAAAAAACGGCTTCCCAGGCAACCCTACACTCACGAAGATTCAAGATGGAGGGGTGGACAGCCAAATGACTATGCCAGAGCTCCTTGTGCCACCTACAAATGGGCGCCACCTGGGCGGTCCAGGTGGGGTCACGCTCGAGCAGAAGTAAAATGCCGAGACTACGATCCCCAGCCGAAGGCTTGATGGCACTAGCAAACGAACGACGCAGGGCCAAGAGCTCCGAGTCACTCAATCCGTGCACTTCGACCCCGTAGGTCGAGGCAGGCAAGACGCCGGAGCACCAGACATTTCGAGCCTTACGTCCGATCGTTCTGGCGAGTTTCCCAACGCGTTTGCCTCGACGGGAGGCGGCAGCCTGACGAGCTTTAGCCTTGGCATTCCTACCGAAGTGTCTAACTGGGGTGCCTACCGCATCATCAACGCCAAGGTTGGGGGCCGAGGACACAAGAGGACCCGTCAAACACTCACCCAAAAGTTCTTGGATTTTAACCCCCATTCTTTTGCAAGAGCAGATTAAAGCACCCTTGTCCTGCGCCAGCGTGGCCCCGATGCCCTCGGTGACGGCAACGTGCAGCTGGCGAGTGGCACTGACCAGAGAATCGACGACCTCCGCCTCCGGTCCAATAGCGTGAAGGGCATTGTCATCTATGTAAAGGGCATACGTGACGCAGACCGGCCAGACGATCTTGTCCAAACTGTCCAGGCTGTTGACCCGGATCAGGGTCGTCGCAAAAGAGCAGCCAGCAATGATCCCGCGCTCGGCGTAGTACGCCAAAGTGATGAAACCTGAAAGGGCGAGGTGCCGTGCACCTCGATAAGCGGCATAACACAGCCTGGCCATAGCAATTGGAAACCTGTGCTGCGCACAACGCGCCAACATCCGATGTAAATCGATACTTTCATAATACTTCTGGAAGTCCCATAAAAGCGTGCAGGCACACTGTCCAGAGGCAACACCACCCTCGCTGCGGAGGGCCTGCCTCCAGACAGTGTCGGCAGCTCCCATGAACCGCCCAGCAGCAAACCAAGCTCGATAATTCTCCTCTTCCCAAGCGAGCGCGAGGGGGCGACGAATTTTAGCCCAAGCGCGGTAAAGCCCCCCAAAAAGACCGATCGGCCTAAGACCAGGAAGGGCCTTAGGGATGAGGTGAAGAATCACAACTTGGATCTGAGAAGGCAGAAAAGACGACACTTCCATGATCTTCATAATCAAAATCAGAGCTCGAAGGCAGTCCACGGAGAGCCAAGAGAACTGACGGATGTGGAAACCATCAGTAGAAACCGCCGAAAAAACCCTATGCTTACCACACACCTCACGGACGTCGTCAACCGTGATTGGTGGGAGCTCAGGGGCAGGAACAAAAAGCTTGGGGGGGGCCGGCGGCACAACGTCGGCCTTCCACAACGCTTTGAATCTAGCAGCTTCTTCACTGAGGAGGTTGTGGGGGTCACTCACGACACGCCCGTCGGCGGCCAGGACAGAAGTGGGAACAAAAGGTTTGGGGTCCTTGGTGGTAAGATGGGCCCGTTTGGCACCATGCGCATAGCCTTCCAGAACCCATAGCTTCCAAGAAGACAGGCTGGCAGCACGAGAGGCTTCAATACACCTGTCAAGCTGGACACGTATCTCGGACTTTAGAATGTCACCCCTTTCAATGGCCACCGACCTGTTTAAAGCGCCGGCTTCGGCAGCAAACTCAAGCACAAGAGCAAAGAGGTCTTGCCGAGCGCCCTGAGCCACGGCCACACCGTCGGGCATCGAGATAATGGCCGAGGTAGCCTCAGTCAGGTCAGGCGCCTTAGCATCAGTTAAGAAACACATGAGTACCTGGAAACGCTGCCACAACCACCTCATGGCAAAGAGTTCCGCGTTCCGAGGGGTCCGCATGTCGTGGTCCAGGACAGAACGCCAGACGATCCTCGGGATCTCACCGCGAAGACCTCTCTTGGGAAGTTCAACTCCCGCCTCAGCTTCGAGTTCAAACTCGGCCAAGTTGGCCCACTGCTTATAGCAACGATCCAGCGCTGACTGCGTGAGGACACCATCACCAGTGAGGAGGAGGAGGGGGAGGAGGAGGAGGAGGAGGCAGAAGGAGCCAGGAAGAGGAAGAGGAGAAGGAGGAGGCCCAATAGGGCGAAAACGAGGCCAGGATCGCGGCCCAAGTACCTGTTCCTCCTTTGAGGTCTCGTCGCCCCCGGGTGGACAGCAGGCGCGAGGGCCGCGCGGAGGAGCCCTTCGGGGCAGCGTGGGCGCTGCCCGGCGAGCGCGCCACGCCGGCGGCGTCCGGCTGCGCGGCGGCCGAGGCTCGGGGCCATCGTCAGCTGACCGACGCTCACCGATCCTCTCTCTCTCTCTCGACCTCCCTGCCTCCCCCATCCCCGTCCCAATTCGCCTCCCCCTCCCCCTCCCCCAGCCCCCCTCCTCCTCCCCCTCCCCGCTTCCTCCTCCTCCTCCTCCTCCTCCTCCTCCACCTCCTCGTCCTCCTCCTGCTTCTCCATCATTCCTTTGCCTTATAAGCAACTCCTCCCTGTCGCACCCCGAGACTTGTCTGTCGGTGGGACAGGCCAGGCGTTTCGCCTTACACCATTGATCATCCTGAAACTTGAGCACAAGATGGAGGGCGGGTGAGTGTACAAATGTGTCAGTCGCCTCAGCGCCGAGCACATTCGTCATACAAGTGTGCAGGCGTTTCACGGATCGAGGGCTGTTCCTTTGCAAACTGTGGTTCTCGCCTGAGCGTCGTTCAGATTCGTCTTCAAAGTTCGCAAGTGTTTGACGGATGGAGGGCGGTTCCTTTTCAAAATGTGACTCTCGCCTTGGCGCCACGCACTCGTCTTCAAGGTTCGCGAGAGCTTCACGGATGGAGGGAAATTCCTTCTCAAAATGTGGCTCTCGCCTGGGCCGCGCGCATATTCGTCGTGCAAACGTTGCTAGAGCTTCACGGAAGGAGGGCGGTTGCTGTTCAAACTGTGGTTCCCACTTTAGCGTCGCGCACATTCGTCTTAAGCGTTTACGTCAGTTGCAATGACGTCCTAGAGATTGAGTTTTGGCACGGTGTAGGACTGTCAGGGCGCAACATTCATGAGATCCGCGGTATTGAAAAACCAGGAACGGTGTTCTGGCACGACTTATGATCGTCAGGACGCAACAATAACGTTGATTCGCGGCGTTGCAGTCACAGGAATTACTTTGGCACGATTCAATATGTTCAAACGATTGTCTTCCAACGGGACACGCCCCTAGGTGAGAATAAATCCTTGCAGGGGACTCTGAGGAGAATTATTGCAACATCGTTTGCGCATCCTGGGTTTACAGTTGTCCTCCTCCTCCTCCTCCTCCTCCTCCTCCTCCTCCTCCTCCTCCTCGTCGAAGTCCGAGCAGGTGGGGTAGGAGGATCGCGCCACATCGCCGATGCATCGCCGAAACATCGGCGATGTATAGGCGATGCACCCGCGACGCATCGGCGCGGCCGGCGTGGAGAACATCGGTCTCCGCATCGAGACGCATCGCCGATCCATCGGCGATGCGGAGCGATCCTCGGACCACATCGGATTATATTCCGACCCGATCAGGGAGGCCTGGAGTTCCGCCCATCCTGAGCCCAGGATCGGTGTACACAGATCTCCGACGATGGTTCGTGCACGGCCGAAGGGTCAGGTCTGCAGACATCCAGGCACGGGCGTCAAGATGTGCAACCACTCTGCGCGCTTCCACCGTGCCCTGTAACAGCCACTCCTGGTGCACTCCCTTGCTCGGGGGGCGCGCAAACATGGATCAGCGATCCACGGAGTGGCGCGCGGTCGCACGATCCATGGATCGGGGGATGCACCCTCCTCACAATGCGGCCTGTGCCGCCTCGATCGGCGGCGGAAATGCGCGATTTCCAATGGAAACGGAACCCGTCGCTACTCCACGCCCCTTTGACCCACATTTGCGATCGCCTGACTTGACGCCCCCCTTGATGCACCCCCTTGACGTCCCCTTCTTGGTGGTCCTGCCGAGGAGGATGCTTTGTGACTCTCAGCCATACTCCACGGGTGTGTTTTCGGCCACGGCGTTTCTGCTCCTCCTCCGCGGGCCCCCCGGGACCGGCTGTCGGGCCCCGGGGGGCCATCAGAAGTGGATCCCGGGCGGCCTTATAACTCTCCCCAGGGCAAGACACTCGGGAACCTCTGCAGCCATGGGGCCGCGCACGAACCCATAACAAATCACACCCTCAGGTGTCTGGATGCTCCAGGACGAGACCAAGATGAGGATCAAATCCAGTGAAGATGAATCGGGATTTCTGAGATCCGGCGGCTCTGGAAGTGTCTAGGGCACGGCGGTCTTCTCAGAGCGTTCTGGAACGCTCTGAGAGCGTTCCAGAACGCTCTGGAACGGATTTATCCTCGTCCTGGCATCGCCCGAACCTTTGGCCTCATCTAGAAGGTCCGTAACAGGAGGGGGAGAAAAAGGAGGAGGATATAAGAAAAGATAAAACTCTGGGGCGCCGATCCCTCCGAGCACGGCAATGCACGCCCTCGCCCATATACACACAAACTGCGAAAAAAAAGAAACACAATAATACATATATATATATATATATCATATAAAAAAAACGTCTGGGTTCGCCGAGTTGGCGGACTGGAGGATGTAGCCACCGCGCAACCCCACGGCCAATTAGGCGTGGGGACTGGCCCGATGGCGGACCCGACGGCACGCAGTATGCGGCTGCCATCATAGGCGCTAACCTCTAGCATCTCTGCCAAAGTTGCGCCACGTTCAAAATTCGAACCCTTGCCCCGAAGGTTTCGAGATCTGGGGGGGGGGGAGCTGAATCGCTGGACCTACCTCTGGGGCAGTAGGGAAATAGACAGGAAAGGAGGACGAGTCGAGCGGGCTCCAGCGCCAGCCTCAGGAGCGCTGAGGCCAGGAGGCAAGGGACTAAAAGAGGGTGAGAGAATACTAGGAGCCCTACGCACAGCCAGAACTGAGACTCTCCTGCTAACATCCTCGTCCCAGTGCCCAGCCTTCAAAAGTTGCTGAGCTCTCAAAACGGTGGCCCAATTAAACCCCCCTTGGCCTCCGACTTGCAAAGGTCTAGAAGACGCTGCGCCTCCCTCACAAGCACCCCTCGCGGGGCCGCGCCGACGATCTTCCCCCCTCCCTCGACCTTGAGACAGTGGCGGACCGCGAAGAAGATCTGGTTACCGCGACCGCTGGAGCCCAGCAGGAATTGCACCTTGGCCATCTCATTGTCGTCCTTCCCCTTAGTCTTGAGTCGCTTGGCCTTGCAGTACTTCATGATCTCGCTGAGCACGATTGGGCCCCCCGCTTTCGTCGCGACCGACGCCCAGTGCTCCCCCGCTGCGAACTGCTCCTTGGGAAGGGCGTCTGGCTCATCCTCGTGGGCGGCCCCCTTGATCAGCGCCACGAAGGCCCTCAGGTGTGGGGCGTGCATCTTCATATTCGTGAACTCTTTGCCGTTCTTCGCTGCTTGCTTCTGTAGTTCCCGTTGTTCCTCCGCGTTGAAGACCTGGCCCTCGCAGATCATGAATCGCGCTGTCCGGCTGCCTAGCGGAACCAGCCGCGCGACGTAGACCGCGCCGACGAGCGCCCTGAACCCTCCCTCGTCTGCGAGCGCCAGGTTGACCAGCACGACGACGAGCTCCTCGATCGTCTGCTTCTTCCCGTTGCGCAGGACGGCCTGACGGCCCTCTTGAGCTCCACCTCCTGCTGCTCCATCTCCGCGTCGACGCAGCTTGGCGTCCTGCTCTCCCGTGCCCGGGCGAGCCATCCACTTGGGCACCGACTGCCCCGCGTTGGGCATTGGCCCCATCGGTTGAGTGCACTCGAGCTGAAGGCGGCGGAGCACAAGGCCACGTACGCGCAGAGTCTACAAAGCCGAGAACTCGGGGAAGATGACTACGGATATGTAACTAGCGGAAGTCATGTGTCCGATGCGTGACATTCGCAGAGAGGGCAAGCAAACCCCGCTGATCAGAAGTCGGCGCGCCTGAGACCTACCACCCCCAGCGACGCAGCACCTCCCGATTCATGGGGCCCACGAGGTGCCTGGCAGCCACAATCACCCCTGCAAAGAGCCCAAGACAATTAGGACATTCGTTAGCTCTGCATACGACGTGCCCCAAGGAACGATAATGATGGCGGCGTCGCAAGCGTGCTAGCGCAGACTTCTTACCGGGGAACTTCGCATCGCATCGAACCCGACGACCGACAATATCACCAGGATCGCATCTGCGTTCGCAAACCCCGCAGGCCCATTTACAGCACCACCCTGGACGACTTCAGTAGACAGCATAGTGCGAAGTTGATCGTCAAACCCGGGATGAGGCATTTCGGCCGCACGACGACGACGTCGCATGGAGAAGCCGAATTTACAGAGCGTTGTTTCAAGCTCCTTGTCTCGCCAGGATGCCAAGAAGGGGCCTTGCAGACGCCCGAGCAAAGCACGACCGTCCTCGATGTCCTCCAGCGCCTGGGCATCGTAGAAAAACTGCTTCACCCGCGGGTTGGAACAGGCTGCGAGGCGACCCGTGGTGTCGGACTGCGCTCGGTCATCACATGGCAGTTCAGCAAACAACGCTGTAAGCATCTGTGCATGTCGCGCGGGGGGGCGGCGAATGAACTATACAAGCCGCCCCAGCCAACGGACCCTGAGCTCGAGGTAGACTGGTGCGAGACGCCAATGGTTGAACACCGGCTCGTTGCTGAGACTCTGAACGCGCGCGGTGCCCTCGAAGCTAGCCCCCCTCATAACCACTCTACAATATCTTACCATAGGAGAACCCACTGTCTTACATGGGCCCTCTGTCACCACGTAGGCCTCTAGATTCTGAACCCCATCATTCTGAATACCCATCGAAACCGACCTTTTTGAAACGACATAAGATACCTGGAGTCGGCCAGAACTTCCCCAAAGACCGAAAAACAACTCTTGATCGCGTTCAGGCGCTTATTAACCTCTGGAGCGATCGAGCCCATAGAGCCCCCCCCCCCCCTTCCCAGCGCCCCGATCGACGGAGCGGCTCCGCCGCCGAAGAACTCAGACGCAGAAGCACGCAGACGGCGATTAGCAGCCCCTGAGCCCTGGCCAGAGAAACGGACAATGGCCTCCTGCTTGCTCCTATGCTGCGCCCCCCCCCCCCCCTTTCAAAAAAAGCCTCGTCCAGGGCCGCATTTGTGTAACTTGGCGGCGGAAAGCTCTGCCAAGCCCGCGTTGCCCTGTTCGGCGTTGGGGGCGCCTCCCACGCGCAGCTTGGCGAGGTCGTCAGCAGACTGAGTGAGCGGCAGATCTACCATTGCACCTGTGATAGGGCACGCAGCTGCCAAGAAGGGCCCCCGATTCCATATGGGCGTATAGTACTTCATTCCACCCACTGATGGGGATCTCACACGCTCTGCCAAAGCTCTCAACCGCATGCGGATCTCCCATGCAAACAAAGCCCCACATCCAGGTGCAACGACGAGCGCACAGTCCCGAGCTGGAAGACATATCGGCGCAGACGCATAACGATAGCGACCAAACTGGCGACCAGGAAAACCGAATATAACACCACTCGCTCCTTCCGAGAGACCCCGGGCAACACTCGGAAATGCGTTGCTGAGGTCTTTGTTGGACCACGTAAGACTAGACCCACCCCCGTCGCAGACGATTAGAAACCAATGCAATAACGCACAGGCCCTCCCCCCCCCCCCGCTGAACCCGTTGCCGCTGGGGCCTAAGGCGGGCGGCCGGTTGCGACGAACAGCCCCAGCGGGTCCAGCCTTGCCCAGCGGGTCTAGAAGGTGGATGACTCTTGCCCCCGGGGCCTGGAGCCGCACTCTCGGGCAGGGCACGGCCGACGCCCCTATTCCACCGAGACGGGTGTCTGTTGGCCAGGCGAGCGCATTGCAATCAGCGGGCAAGCGCCTCCTGCAACGGCGCAGGCTGGAAAACAAAGGGGCGCCCAACTCCTGCGAGACTTCTAGATGAGCCAAAAGACGGGCCCACGATCACGCCCCAGACCTGCTGGCGCACTCCAGGGCGGACGCGATCGCCGCTTGGGCGCGCGACGTAAATGCACTGCGATAGGCGTGAAATCCGCGGCCGCGTCAACGCTGAACACCCCCAAACTCCCAGGCGCCCCTTCTTCGAACTCCTCTTCCGCCTGATTCGCCTCAGTAGCCCCCGCGCCTCCTTGCGGCCCCTCCGTCTCAAAACATCAAGCCATTCCTGAACGCTGAGAAAGGCGCCTTCTAGACGGCGAAAACTGCGACCACGGGGTCCGCGACCCCTGCAGGCAAGCGCTCGAATTAAGGAGGGGTGTCTGTCTGGGTTCTTTCTTCTTTCCGCCGCGCCCCCCCCCCGGCCCCCCCGCGCCCCCCCCCCCCCCCCGCGCGCGCGCGCACGCGCGCGCACGCACGCGCGCACACACGCACAGACACAAGAGAAGAAGAAGAAGAAGAAGAGAGAAACAACAAAAGGAGAGAGAGAGAGAGAGAGAGAGAGAGGAGAGAGAGAGAGAGAGAGAGAGAGAGAGAGGGAACACAAAAACAAACACCCAACAAAAAACACAAAGAGATGGAGAGAGAGCGGGGAGGAAGAAGAAGAAGAAGAAACAACTAGGGGGAGGAAAGTAAAAAAAGAAAAAACAACAATAATTCAAACCTTTTTAATTATATATATATATATATATATATCACGCGCGCGCATGCGCGCGCGCACGCACGCGCGCGCGCACGCGCCGCGCGCACGCACGCGCGCACGCACACACACACACACGCACGCTCCTTGAACTGCTGCTTTCGCTGCTGCTGTCACTGTTTGCCGACAAACTTTGGCCCCGCACCCGAGCAAGGCGTCTCCGAACCCCGAGCCGCAGTAGAAGAAAATATGTGCGTGCCTTGGCGTGCTCACGGTGGGCTCCTGAAGCATTTGGTCGTGATCCACTGACTACTGCGCTGGCCTGCTCTTTGGCCATGGCATTAACGATTGGAAAATAAGCAATTGGCCACCCAGACGTAGCGGTCGCAGCAAGATCACCAGTCCGCCCCTGCAGCTGGACTGCTGTGCGACTGGAAGAAAGCCCGCGCATGGATGCATTCTTCATGCTGTCAGAATTCCCATGCGCCCTCGACCTCTCCGCTTGTTCAGGTTCAACAAACGACCGCTTCAGGTTGCGGTGCAACGGTATATAACCTCTGGGGTGCCGAGGAGGAATGCGCGGGTGCTGTCGCATGACTCTCATCAGAGGCCCAGCAATGTCTATCAGACTCTCGGCCGCAGCAAGACCGAAGATGCAGTCAACTCGGCTGGGAACGCCGCCCCGGCCAAACCGCGCATCCTCGATTCGACGCCGCGCATCCAACGCCAAGAAACCGAACTCCTCCATCAGCTAACCGCCTGCCCAGCCCCGCCCGGCAGGTTCTCCCGGGTGGCCAGGTGCGAAAAGATCACTGTGGTGTCTCACGACTGCCACCGACCGTCTGAGCCAAACAAGGCCGACGCCGCCGTTCAAGTCCATGCAGATCAAAGGCATAGCGCGAGAAGAATGCGAAACATCCACCAGCAATCTCCGACGCCACGAAACCAACCGAGTCGCAGTCGCGAAGTAGCTGGGCCCACCCGCTCGCCCCCGTGGCCGAGGGGGGAAATAAACTCCAGCAACTATGAGACCGAGGCCCGTTCGTCTGGCGCGGATGCCAGAAGCTCGTCCAGCAATATCGTCTCCTGCAGGCCACCCACGCACAATGCGCTGCCCACGCAGCCCACAGCTAACTGCAATACTGATACCGGCAGACTTATCAGTAGATGCACCTGGACCCCACCCCGCTTCGATCAACAATGTGCTGCGCAGCCTTCGTTTTTTGCTTGCGCGGCAGTGCCAGGGGGTGCTCTTGTGTTACTATGAAAACACGCGCGCCGAAGCTCCTGGCTGTCGACAGAATGACTTCCCCCCGGCGATCACTAGAATTCATGCTCAATAAATTCCAACGCAGAAAACGAAGCAAAGACAATTGTAAACCGCGGCAGCTCTCCAACCGAAACCGCCCGCTTCGCAAGTTCGGTAAAATGTAGCGCGCGCGTAAATTATATGGACGGCGGGGGGGGGGGGGCGCGAAAGGAAACGCCCGCGCCACCTGGAAGAGGAGGAGGGGGAGGTGGGGGGGGAGAGGGGAGAGGAGGAGGAGGGGAAAGGGGGAGGAGGAGGAGGAGGAGGAGGAGGAGAAGGCCTCTAACTGCGTATTCAGGGACAACTCAGAATACCCGGCGAGTCCGCATCCTTCTCCCCGGAGCCTGGGATCGCTACTATCTTCGCCCCCGCTCGCGTCGACGAACGGGAAAACGGGGGCCGACTCAAAGCCCGCCCCGGAGCAGTTATCGTCGAACACCTCAAAGCCTCGGCAGGCCCAACTGGCCTCTGGCTACGGAGGGGAACGGCAACCTAAGACTGAGGCGCTGAACAATTCATCAAAAACACGGCCCAGCCTCGCGCAAACTACGCGCCCTGGGGCGGGGGGGGGGGGCAGAGTTACCAGATGGTTCGTGCATCTTCTGACCTGCGCGCTTCGAGCATGCCCGGACTCTGTAGAGCCAACTCGCGGACTGAGACCGACACCTGGCACATCATGTGGCTGCTTCGATTTCTCGGATCTTTTCTCGCGGGGCCAGGGCGCCCCCGCTGAAGCTTCGAGGGGGCTGCCCGATTGCCGCCCCCTGTCTGGCCCCGCCTCGAGTTGACGCAGTAATGCGCGAGGACAAGATGCATGCTCCATCGCACCATGCCTCTGCCGTCGCCGTGCTCTTCCGAAAGTTCGCATATCCCGCGCGCGACGGCGCCCTCGCACTCCTGCAAGAGGGCGGAGGGGAAACCGACGACCGCGGAGCCTGTGACCATCTCAGGGTTGAACTGGCAGCTGGAGGCCTGCGCCGTCGTCAGGGACCTTCCAGTCAGCTGACTCTTCAAGGCCCCATCCTTCTTGCATGGGATGCCACCGCTGCCGCCTGGAGTCCACGAACATGTCGAGGTCGCTGCTATTGTGGCATGCCGCGAAGCTCACGCACGATGCTGGCCCGCGCCTCGGCGACCCCAGCCCTTGCACTCGGTCGCGAAATCCACGCCCAGACCCATAGATGCAAGCATTATTTCGGCATGCGGTGGATTGGATCCCACGACGCATCGCCCTGAGGGCCGAGGACTGGAAGCGTCGCACGAGAAGGCGCGCATCTGCTTCACCCTTTGGCCAAAGACATCGTACCGTGCACATGATGGGCGTGCGCTCCCGCTGCTGCAGCTCCTTGTTGCCCCAGCCTGGTCGTCAATATATACATCCTCGCTGCGCGCGCATACCTCGATTCCTCGGCGCTTCTCGATGCGCGACGCTCTTGACTGGCGAGCGTGCAACCTTCCGCCCGCTAGATCGACGCGTCGGTCTGGGGCTGTGGCTGCAGCTCGCACTTCGTAGCCGCGCATCTCCAACTGTCTGACCACTGCCTGTGCTTCGACAAACTTGGTGCAAATAGGGACAGTCTTCATGGAGATCTCGAGGCCTGCTTGCCGCATCTGCTGGCAAGTGTCCAGAAGTCACAAAACCAAGTGAGACTTGATAGACCTCTGCGACCCACTTCCACGTTGACCCAAACAATCAATCCACAACCGAAGAGACATGCGAATGTGTGTCATCGAAATACGCTGCGTACTTTGAAACGATATGATTTTGGCAGAGCGAGTGCCGGCACACAGGCCTTGCAACGCCGACCTCGTGGGGTCGCGCGGAGTACGCCCCTGCCTGTCGCATACAGCGTGCCGACATGCACTGTAGCAGCTCCCCACCGCCTCCGCTGGAAATTTGAGCCTCGGTGCCGCCTCCGCCAACCTCTACCACCCGATCGTGTCGTAGAAACTGGCGGTGTCCAGCAAACCACGGCCGTGGGCAACGCCCAGCCTCGTCGCCATCTCCTCGTCCTCCAGTCGGAGGAAAACCTCCTGCAGCGCGGCGTTGCCGCGGATCGCAGCGTCCCAGGGTGCCTCGCAATCTTGCGACCACGTTCTCACCCAGGGTTCCCGCGCCTGCGACCAGAGCCTCGCGATTAGGGGCAGCAAACCGATGACCATGTCTCCCCTGACCTTCTTAGGCAGCAGGGTGCCTATGGTGAGGAAGAGCTGGTGTGGCCATGACTGGCATCTCTCGAAGACGCCCGCCAGGCCTGCCAATTCCTCAAAAACCTCCTGCGGTAGCCGATCAGTGTCGAACGTTGTGAGGCGGTCGACTCCCATGGCAGCCGTCTGCTTCATGCCGCCAACCTGCTGCCCTGACCTGTTCGCCCGTGAACGATGCAGATTTTGGTCCTTGACACGCTGACGAACGTCATCAAACAATGCTGGTAATTCATCTAGCTCCTGGCTTCTTATCTATGATGTCTCTTGTATGCTGCACCGTCCTGTCGCCGTCTATGACATTGTCGGAAACCTGAGGCGGGTCGCGCAATGCACGATGTAGAACTGACACAGCATTCTGAGACCCCGCCCACTCACGAAACTCTGCAATAGACTGAGTGATAGCGCGGCGCCCGCTGCGCTGTGAAACTCTGCTGCTGACCGAGACCGCCTCGTTCAGCTCGCCAACGCTGAGCTGCTGCACACCTGCTAACAGAGTGAGCCATGCTGCCCGTGCGATTGTTGTCGCGCGGCCTCAGACCTGGTGCCCCTGCTCGGGAGCCTCTCATCACGAAGGCGCCGGCATGCTGCAACCAACAGTTCCTGCTGCTTGAGTCCGTTCTGCCGCGTCGTATGCTTGGCATCGGCGTCCAGAACAATGTGCGAACGAGTCCGCCATCCCAGGATGCAATCCCTCAGCGGCAAGATGCGGGACAGAGTGGACTCCAAGACGATGTCTGTACGAAACTTGGGCCCCTCTGCTCGGGAAAGCCCACGGTGGACCTGAACATGATGTGTGGCATCTGCTGCTTCCACGGAGCGCATCCACGCCTCGTACAAACTGCTGGTGATATTGCAATGGCTAGAGCCAACTGAAAATGCTAGAGGAGGAGGAGGAGGAGGAGAATTGATCCTCGTCCTAGCCCCGTTCGAACTCATAACAGATCACACCCTCGAACATCTGGGTATACGCCCTCCTGGCTTGCTTTTGGACGCACAGACAAACCGATCCTGGGACCCAGGACGGGCTGGAAGCCGGGTTCGGTGAGGTGGTCGGTTGGCGCACCCCGAGAGGAGGCGCGAGGGGAGGGAGTGGAGAGGAAGGCTTCGGTGGCAATTCATGGCAGCCTCCGATACCATCTTGTCGGCTCTTGCGAATCGACGCTGCTCGACGCTAAATCGACGCAAATTAACGCTAAATCGACGCTAACCGACGCTAAATCGGCGCCATCTCATCGACTCCAGACACTAATCGACGCGAGTCGACGCTAAAGACGGAATTGAGAGGGTACACCAGGCTCCCATCATTTGCCACCGAAGAAGGCCCAGACGCCCGTCCGTCACGAAGAGTTCGGGGCTGCGGTGGAGGCCGCCCTGTCGGCATCGAAGTAGACAGACAAGCGCCTTCCACGACTCGCACAGTAACTACTCGCAGATAGCATGGGTCCGCCGCGAGAGATTCACGATCCACTACGTAATTAGAGGCGGACACATGTTGCTTTTTTCAGGCGTGTGCGAGCAGGCACTCTGCGAGTAGTGAGGCGCGCTCGGTGAGCATAGACGGGGTCGGACGATCCTGCCGCATCGCCGATGTATCGGCGACGTCGGCGTGGAGGACTTCGGGCTCCATCCGGGTGCATCGCCGCTGCATCGACGCGGCAAGACGCACCGACCTCGACTGCGTCGACCCCAGCCGGGCTGGCCTGGACAGGTCGGGGCGGCGGGCCTGTCCTCAGCTTGGGCGCCTCCGGGGCCCGCTCCGATCCGTGTCGGGGATTCCTCCTGCGACCCCGAGGGCAAGGCTGCGTTTTTCGGAGGCAGGCCGAGAGAGCACGCTCTGGCGAGCCCACTGCCAGTTGGCACGCCCGGAGGGAGGTGCGGACGGAACACATGGGCACGATACCCCACAGCGAATGTTCTCCCTGACTGGCAGTGGGCGCTGTTGGGCGGGCGACTGCTTGTCTCAAGTGGGCCACATCCTGCACGGCACCTGCAGCGAGTCCTGTTCAGAATGGGCAAGAAGCGCTGTCGGTCTTCGTCCCCGTCCTTTCCGCACGTACCCATGTCGGTCGCACGTGCTGGGCGCTGGGGCCGTCAAGAAGCGAACCGGGAGAAAAAGACTGGTCCCTAGCCCGGGACGGGGTCGAGACTGGCTCATGGTGCGCTCTGGGAGCTCCTGACTTCCTGGTCGCCCTCATCCACGCATGCTCGGCCACGCGCCTCAGGCCAGTAAGGGGGGCAGGAAGCCTGGAGGCCTCGGGGCGAATCACGATCCGAAAGCGGGCAAACGGTGCGGCCCGTAACGGCGTGGTGCGATGCGTCACGGGCGAGGTGGGCTGGCACTCTTCCAGAAGGGATCGTCTCGTGCAGACAGTGCCCGAACGGAATATGGCCTGCCGCAAACCCAGAATCCAGGCCACACCGTTCGTCGGCGGCGCGCCGAGGGGATAGGTCTTCTCGGAAGATGGTGGGGCTTCTCAAAAGCCCCCCGGCCTTCTGAAAAGCCCTCTGCGGGTTGGGAAAAGGCTCAGAGAGCTTCTCAGAAAGCCAGAGCCTTCTGATCGGGGCGCCACCCTTGAAGACGTGCTGCAGTGGATTTTGGCGTGGATTTCTGTCCATCCAACAAAACCCCGAAACAGCGAGTGAAAAACGACGTGAATTTCGCGTGGAATTGTTGTTCGTCTTCTTTCCTGGCCAAAGAAATCCGCACGAAATTCACCTTCAAAATCCGGAACCAACTTCTCCAGGACACTCCGGGCTCATCCTATCGTTTTCCGAACGAAATCCGCTCTGCGATGTGGCGCCCTGATTCTGAGCCTCCTGAGGAGTCCCGCCAGTTCTGCCTTCCCACCTGGGCACGCCGCCGAGTTGACCGGCAAGACCGTTTGCCCAGCCCCTGGCGTGGCACGACCCAGACCCCCTGACCCACGACCCCAGACCCCCGATTTGTTGACAGCGCCAGGGCCCAGCGAGGGCCCCCAAAGCCCGAAAATGGCAAAAAACTCCCGTCGTGATTTTTCCACGGCGGGGGGGGGGGGAGGTTGCGCAGGAACAGAAGACCGGCGCAAACACACACCTCGGAGCTCCGCGATGGTTTCTTGGATCGGCGCTGGACCTCTGTATCTGGCGCTCCAGGGGCGGAGCTGGAGGCGCCGCCAGGGGGGCCCAACGCCGATCCCAGAAATCCTCGCGGAGCTCCGAAGATTGATGTTTACCCGCCCGTCGGTAGACACATGAACTAGGAAGGCGGGTAAGGTAGATTGGACTCGGTCCAACCCTAACACCAAAAACACAAATAATCAGTTTAAGACCGTTCACTCTTTCTCTGCTCGCGTGCCATTCAACAAGCAAATCCCAAACCCTCAGTACCCGCCCTCTTCGTTTTCGATCTGACCCCCTTGGGGGTATATTTTCATCACCTGCCACGTGATGTAGCGCAGTCCCTAGAACAGGGGAAGAGAGGACGAATAGAAGGGGCAAGGAGAAAGATGGATCACGAGAGAGGATAGCAGGAGGGGCGTATGAGCAGAAAACACGTGGCAACACCAGACGGGTAGATCGGGCGGGCAGACCCTAACGGGCTGGTCGGAAAGGCGGGCCCAGGCGGACCAGGTCAAGCAAGCGGGATGCTGAAGCATGAACCTGCATGAACCGCGAAGACGTCTCGAGCGATAGCGCGATTCCCAAGTACACCGCGAAAAAGGCCAAAGCGAGAGCGTGATTCCGAAGTGCCGAGTCTGAATAAATTGCGAGGAAATCCCACTGGCGAGTGCAAGTCCTGCATTATTTGTGAGGACGTCCCGCGCGAGGGCGTGATTCTGGAATACATTGTGAAGAAATACCACGCGGGAACCGATGTTGTTGTAAACCGGGAGCCGACAACACCGTTTGAACCTGGAGATTTCCCTGATGAAAACAAACAGTGTGCGAGCTTCGAGGGAGACCCTTCAATTGAAAGACACAATGTGCAACCGTGGGTGATCAACAATAATTAGTTTAAGCATGAATATTCGATCATCTTAAGTCACTTCGCTCCTAACTGCCCGCGTACCAATCAACGCGTATCCCAAACCATCGGGCGGGCAGAACCTTGCGGGCGGGTCGGGAAGGCGGACCCAGGCGGCCAGGTCGAGCAGGAGGGTTGCTTAAGCGTGAGTCCTGCGTGAATCGCAGGGGAGAGTCTCGAACGGTAGGGCGATTCCGAAGTGAATCGTGAGAAAAGCAAAGCGATAGCGTGATTCCTGAGTGTCGCGGGCGCGGCGTCCATCTAAATTGCGACGAAGTCACACGCGAGAGCGCGGTTCCTGTATGAATTATGAGGTCGTCCCGCGCGATAGCGCGATGTTAGACTTAAGTGTGAGGAAGTATCAGGCGGGAGCCCTTGTTGTAAACCGAGGGCCAGGGTCACAAATTGGTGACCCTACACTCTCCCTTGTCAAGATAGGGTGCGAATCTCGGGAGAAGCACTGCAATGAAAAAATACAATGGTCACCAGAGGGGGGATCAACAATGATTATTTTTCAGAACTGCAGATTCATCCACAACAACAACGACGCGTTCGAAGGACCCTGGGACCCGACACCCAAACATAGAAACCCTGAACGACTGGCGTGGATGCCGCTGCCTCTTCCTCGAGTCTGGGGCCCGCGCCACGAGCACGCCGTGACCGATCGGACGTCCGGGGCGCTCCGCGCGGGGGGGGCCGGGCTGCCGGCGCCGCCCGAGGGGGGCGGCTGGCTGTGGCTCGCGCGCTTGGCCCTGGCGATGCGCCGGGGCTGGAAGGTGTGCTCCTCGGTCAGCTCGTTCCTGCGCGGGGAGAGGCCCCGCAATCTCTGACGGCCTGCCGGAGCACCCCAGCCCAACCCGAAGAGGCCCAAGCTTCGGGTTTTCGGGGGGGGGGGCTCCACACGTGTGTGTCTGCAGTGTTCCCCGGCGCCTCCCCCCGCTGGGAGTGGAGGGAGTTCGGGTCGGGGTGGTCTGGTGGGTGGTGACACTCTGTGGCAACTCGTGGGTGCCTGTCGTCGTCATCTCTCCCGCTCTTGCGCAGCGGCGCTGGCCGACGCTGATCGAGACTGATCGACGCTAATCGACGCTGATCGACGCTAGATCGACGCTAAATCGGCGCTTCATCATTGATTGCCAGCCGCTAGCGCACGCTAATGCACTTGAAAGACGGAAGTCCAAATCTATACAACATACCGATACAAGACTCCCCAATCCACATGCGTGCCCTCGCGGTCTGGATATGACGTTCGTGCCGGACGGCCCTGGCGCTGGTTGTCTGACACTTCGCGAATCGTACATTCTTGAAAGATCGATCGCATTTCCGCTCGCCAGATCTTTCCATGTTGGCCGATTCTGGGCCACTTCTGGCGTTCAACTTGGAACGCCCGTGGCGGGAGCGCCGCCGCATCGGCACGAAAAGAACAGACAGCACCCCGAGGTCCAAAGTCTTCAAGAATCGGGACGGACCTGTGGTCGCCGGCTTCAAGGGTGCCCAAGCTCGCGCTCCGCGCTGCGCGGAGCGCCAACAGCCTCGCACTCTCGCGCCGCCCCCCAGGGGAGAAGACGAGGATGAGGAGGCATCGGAGTCGGAGCGCGAGGCGCGAAGAACTTCGCGCCCTCGAGGGCGCCCTTTTGCTCTGCGGCCTCCGGGGCCCCCCGCGGGGGGCCGTATGGCATCGCCCCCAGAGGCACGGCCCTCGGGGTGCAGACCGCCAGGCCCCGGGCAGGCAGGGGGCCGGGCCCGCCAGGGACCCCCGCGTCGCCCAGAGCCGATACACGTCGCATCCCTGGGCACCACCTCTCTCGGGGGCAGAACATCCACCCCGAACAGAACCACCAAGACACGCGAAGCCGCTCAGTAAGCGCACCCAGAGAAGGAATCCAACAGGGCAGGGCCGTTTAGTAAACGCCCAGGGCCGTTTAGGAAACGCCAATGGTCCGGCCCGGGTGGTTGTTCCTCCCTTGACTCTTGGAAGCTGGGCGAGGGCGGCCTTCCCGGAAGAAAAAAAACAGATCCCACCAGCCCTCTGGGCGTCGGTGGTTTAGGGGGGTTCCTCTTCCACCCCTCCTTCTTCCCCTTCGGGGAGGGGTTTACCCCTCCCCCTACCCCCTCCCCGTGGACCTGGTCAGGGGGTTCCGCGAGGTGTCGGAGCGTCCAAAGCGGCCTCGGCGAGGAAGCCGAGGGCGGCCAAAAGCTAGGCGAGGGCGGCCTTCCCGGAAGAAACAAACAGATTCCCGGAATCAAACTCGGCGCACTAAAGAGTGAACGGGCTGCTCTTCCCAGAAGAAGAAAAACACGAGTCCCCGGAGCTCCGCTTGAGCAGCCACGGGTTTGCCAGCCTCGCCCGGCTCCTGAACATCTCTCCTCGAACATTCAGCGCCAAGCTCTTCCCGCGACGTGGCGGCGCCCTATGGGACCCCAAAACGCCAGCGCTCGCGCCGAAAAAGGCGACCGCGGACACAAGACGACATCTCACCCCGCGGGCCGCGCTCCGCGCTCCGCGCGTCGATCTGCACTGACAGCGTACGTCTGAACTGTCTCGAGCAGGGACCGACCGTCCCAGCATTCCTAGTTAGTCCTACCTCGAAACTCGCGAAACTCGTTAAGAACCCAATCATATTCTAAGAACAAAACAATGTTCTTATAACATAAGCCCGATGTGATAAAACAAGACAGATTCTGCCAGAAATGTTCTAAGAACCTTTCGTGGGAACCACAGCAGGTTCTTAGAACATTGTTTGGTAGGGCTATCTTCGCCACTGCTTGATCCTCGCGGGGCACCAGGTCGCGATCTCCGGGACGCGCGATCCCACGGACGCGTTCTGCACGGGGCGTCCGCGCGAGGCCGCCCGGCGGGGCGCGGGGCGCGGGGCCGCGGCCGAGGCCGCCTCGATTTCGGACAGGGCCAGGAAGACTGCACAGACATCGGCTGTCGGAGGTCCGCGCGGGCGTCCTGGATCCGCGCTGAACGCCCCTCCCTGGCGCGCGGAGCGCGCCAGGGGCGCTCGGCATCAGCAAGGGAGGCGCCGCCAGGAGGGCCCATATCGGGGCGCTCAGCATCAGCAGGGGGGCGCTCGGCATCAGCAGGGGAGGCGCCGCCAGGGAGACTTCTCCTTCCACCAGAAGCCCGCGCGGAGCTCCGAAAACTTGGCTGTGCCGTTTCCTCTACTCCGAGTGGCTATGGATGTTCAGACCGCGAGACCGTGGAATCCAGACCGCGAGGCCGTGGAGTCCAGGCCACGAGGCCGTGGCCATGGATGCTGAGGGGAGACGTCAGGGAGAAGACCTGCTCGGGGGGGGGACACGTCTAGCTGAAATCGGCGATACATCGCAGATAGATCGGCGATAGCCCCCCGTGGGAGCGAAACCCCACGTTTTTGGGCGGGGTGGGCTACCGGGCCCGCATCGGCTGTGACTGGGCGATGAACGCTCGATGTCTCCCCCAGATGAGCCTACCCCCCCAAACAAATGTTTGGGCGCACGCTGGCGTGGATTAGGGATCCGTGAATCTGGCGCCTTTGGGGCCAGATCCATGCATCGGGAAGGTGCCCCCGAAGCAAGACGCCACAGCCACCTGCTCAAGCGACGGGGCGCGCCGATGGCGCACGGAAGCGGAGCCCGCCGCTAGTCCACGCGCCCTGATCCACGTCTGTGCTTCCCAGAACGCTGCCCCCGAGATGTGCTTCCCCAGACCTGCTCGCAGGTGGCCGGGGCCCGCCGTGGGGGATGCACGACCCACTGCATCGAGGCAAGCGTGGCTTCTGTCTGACCTTTCTGCGAGCAGGCACTCTGCGAGCATAAAGGGAACGCGCTCGATGATTCCCGCCCGCGGCCTGTACTCCTCCCGCTTCTTGTGGGCAGCCGCGATCCGGGCCTGGCGGTGCGCCGCCCACTCGGACGGGTCCTGCAGGAGAGCCCAGAATCGAATCCATAAGTCGGATCGGCGATCGAATTGAATCGAATCGGCGGACATCCGCAGCCGAGTCGGAAGATGTCGAACCGGCGGAAATTGGCAGGCTGGTATGCCTCCAATGATGAATCGAAGCCCAAATCGGAATACCACGTCGAATCGGAATCGGAGGCCACCGAAATCGAGTCGAATCGAATCGGAGGAATCGAAACGAGCTGCACGGTTTCCCCCAGGGCCGTGGGCGACCCGAGGAGGAGGAGGAGGAGGAGGAGGAGGAGGAGGAGGAGGTGGAGGAGAGGGAGGAGGTGGTGGTGGAGGAGGAGGAGGAAGAGATGGAGAAGGATGAGGGAGGACGAGGAGGAGGAGGAGGAGGAGGAGGAGGAGGAGGAGGAGGAGGAAGAGGAGTTGCCTAAGCCCTTCGGGAAAAAACCCTCCGAAACGAGCCCCTTCCTGGGGTGCCGCCACGACGGGCCGACGCCTCGGGGGCACCGGGCCGGGCGCGCCAGGCCGGACGCGGTCCATGGGGGCAGGATCCTGGGCCAGACGGCGGCTGCAGGCTAGGGGGAAGGAAGCGCAGGAGGAAGCAGGCGAGCGTTTCTCTTATTCGGCGTTTCGACATTGGGCGAAGGGTGGGGGTCTGGCTCCGCCCCTCTGCTTGGTGCGACTGTTTGCAAGCAGTGCGTCCATGATGGGGGAGGCTCCACCTGCCTGAAACAGGCGTCCAAAAACAGAATCTACTCCATGGGGGCGGGAGGGGAGGGTGCGAGGGCCCGCGCCGGTCGGCAAGACAATGAATAAGAGAACGATCACTTTTCGTGTTGTGTTCCGTTCTTCCTCGGTTTGCCTTCGATTCGCCTCGAATGCAAAACAACACGAAAAACAGGACGGCCCACGGGATGGCCAAAACACCGTTTAGGTCCAGCCCTGGGAAGAAACAACTGCATACATTATGAACCTTCGGAGCTCCGCGCGGTCTTGGATCGGCGCTGGACTCCCCTGGCGGCACCCTAGCGCGCTCAGCGCGCCAGGGAGGGTGATTCAGCTCCGATCCAGGAAATCCGCGCGGCCCTCCGAACCTTTCTGAGTGTGCACTGGTCTTATTCGACAGATGGCGGCCCGCTAGGTCGTGCCGACGTGCGTCCCCGTCGATGCGCGTGCCACCTCTGCCGCCCACCCCCCTGGCGAGGGGTAAGGTAGCACATGCCCGCTGTCGGGAGTCCCCCCCCGCATGCGCAGACGCACAAAAAGGTAGCCTGGCGTTTGTGCCCCCAGTGGCCAGGGAGTCGGAGCGGGCAGGCACAGGGGCAGTTTGCTGGCGGCTTGGGCTCTGTCGCGCATCCAGCGGAGACACGGTCACAGAGGCCCACACGGCCTCGAGGACGACGGTCCAGGGCAGTGAGGACTAGGAAATGCCTGGATAGACAAGTAGGCCATGGCGCAAGCGGGCTTCAGCATGCATGGTCACACCAATTTGGAGCCAAATTTGCATTCAGAACTTTCTGCTCATTCTTCCGTATTGCCCCTCCCTTCGTATCCTCCCTCCTGCCTCCTGGCTCCCAACTGCCTCCTGCCTCGCCTCGCCTCTCCTGGTGCTGCCGACTACGCAAATGCTGCCACTTTCGCGAGCGCCTAGGCGGGGTGACGTCCTTCACATGCTGAGGCAAACGACAGCTCGCCCTCCCTGAGTGCTGCCAATCGTGAGAATGACAAGTTCGAGAGCTCCTGGAAGGTCTAGCGGAGTAACGTCCTACTCAGACACAAACGACACCTCGCCTTTTCAAGGTGCTGCCAACAGCGCATGCGTTGCCACTCCGCGAGTTCCTGGGAGGTCCAGCGGGGTGCGATCCCCCGCAGGCCCACAACAGGACGCCGCCCTCGCCGGGTGCTGCCAAGCGTGCCACTTTCGCCGAATTCGAGCGCTCCCGGAAGGTTCCGCGCGGCGCGATCCTGTGCAAAGCCGAACCGGAGCAGCACGTCGGCTGGCTGCGCAATCGCGAAAAAGGAGTGCCCACGCCCAAGCGCGCAGTGCTGCCAAAGAGAAGCTCGCGCGCGATCCCTGCCTGGCAACAGTCCTGCATGATCAGGCGGTCGTCACGGAAGGGGCTGGTTTGCCAGGGGTCAGTCACGCTGCCCTGGAGACTAGCCATCCCATTGAACCCGACAAATCGGCATGACCACAAACTTTTGGAGGTCCGCGCAGGCTTCTTGGATCGGCGCTGGGCCCCCTCCTGGACGCGCGGACCGAAGCTTTACAGTCGGCCCGTATCTTAAGGATGCGCGATAAGGATGCAGGGGCCTTGGGCCTTGGGCGCCCATGTCGAAGCTCTTCGGGCGGGGCGCGGCCAACGAAAGTGGCCAAGCGTTGACCGAGGAGGCAGGGATGCAAGGGGCAACCTTGGGAAAGTTGCCCATCCTGACCATGCGGGTGGACTGTGTGCCTGTGCCGTCCCCTCCCGTCTCACCAAACTTCGCGCCCCCGCGCCCGGCGAGGTGCGGCGCGCGGCTGCCCTCGTGCCATCGTGAAGGGGCCCAGGGACACACAACTAAAAACATACAAATCCCAGGATTCCCGATACGATTCCACATTGATTGGATATTCGTCTTCCCCACCACTTCCATATAATCCCATCTTTTATGGGGAATCGACGGTTACTGTTGTCCGTGTTTTTTTGTTTCCCTCCTGACATCGCTCCGCCACCCTGGACAAAAAAGCACCTCTCAAGGCCGTGCCGCCCACGCGCGAGCGCCGCGGTCATCATCATGCCCCTACGAATGGACGCAGTTTTTGTTATTCTCGACGGCCCCTCCTCCTGCTGCTCTCCTCTGCCCCCTCCTGACCCGAAACCTAGGTCCGACGAGACAAGTTCGCCAAGACGTGGGCCAAGAGAGGCTCGGGGTGAAAAAAAAAAACAGCCCTCCTCGGAACGTCCAAAGAGCCTGCGGGCGACGCGCCCTTGACCCAAGCAGTAGAACAAAAAGTCTAGAAGTCCTCCGTGAAGAATACCAGTTTCCCAACTGGTGGGAAAGGGACTCCTCCTCGTCTGAGGGGAGGAGAGGAGGAGGAGGAGGAGGAGGAGGAGGAGGAGGAGGAGGAGGAGCAGGAGGAGGAGGAGGGGAGGAGGAGGAGGAGGAGGAGGAGGGGGAGGGGGAGGAGGAGGAGGAGGAGGAGGAGGAGGAGGAGGAGGAGCAGAGAGAGCGCGCCCGCGGCGCACTCCCAAAGGGGGGGGAGGGGTGCCCTCTCAGCTACCCTGGTCCCCCCTCCCGGGTCCTGCCCTGCCGGAAGCACCTTCCCCTCTCCGCCCTCGCCCCTCGGAAGCTACCCAGAAGCTTTTTTCTCGCCGGAAGCTTTTTTCTCGCCTCTCGGAAGCCCCCCCCCCCCCTCCTCCCTGTCGCGTCGCGCTCCGGAAGCTACCCCCCCCCCCCCTTCCCTTCCCAAAACGAGGGGGGGGGGCTTAGCTACTCCCCCTCGTGAACCTCCCGTGCAGGACCCCCCCCCTTCCCCTCCCCCTCATTTTTGTCCACCCTTCGGGAGCTACCCCCCCTCTCTCCTTTCGCGCTCCGGAAGCTACCCCCCCCTTCCTTTCCCAAAGGGGAGGGGGGGCGGCTTAGCTACCCCTCCTCCCCCTTGGACCTCTCCTGTTTTTTCTACTCTTCGGAGACGAAGCGCCCAACATGCGCCGAAAACCGAACAAAATAGCGAAACCCAACGCTGCCCCGAAAAACAAAAAAGAAACACTGAAAATCAGAGAGCGCCGAAACACGAAAGAGCGCGGAAACCCCAAGGATTACGAAAAACGAAAGAAACGCCACCGAAACGAAAACAAAAAAAGAACCCAGCGCCGGAAACTAGAAGGGCGCCGAAAACCAAAAAAGTGCCGAAGAACAAAGGCGCGCCAGAAACCAAAAGAGCGCCGCCAATCAACAGGTCGCCACACTCGAAGGATGCGCAGAAACGCAATAACGTGCCGAAAACCAAACGAGCGGCAAAAACCAAAGGAGCGCCATATACCAACAGTACACCGAGAACCCAAATGGGTCCGAGAACCAAAGGAGCGCCGAAAACAAGATAGGCGCCGAAACCCAAAAGAGCGCCGAAAACCAAAGAGCCAACAACGCGCCGAAAACCAAAAGAGCGCCGACATCCACAGCGGCGCCGCAAACCACAAGGACGCGGAGAACAAAAGATGTTCCGACAACCAACAGGACGTCGAAAACCAAAGGAGCGCCGCAAACACAAAGAGCACCGAAAACAATCAGAGTCGCCGAAAATCAAAGAAAACCGAACGAACCAAGAAGGCGCGGAACATTAAAATCAGCCGAAAACCAAAGGAGCGCCGAAAACCAAGTGAGCGCCGAAAACCAACAGGGAGCCGACGCCGAAAACCTTCGATTCGCCGAACACCGGCAGAGCGCCAACAAAACCTTAGGACGCCGAGAACCAAAGAGGCGCCAAAACATAAAGGACCGCCGAAAACAAAAAAGGCACCCCAAATCCACAAGAACACCGACCCAATAAACCCGAACACCAACAATGCCCCAAGAGCCCACAGATTGCCGAAAACCAAAGCGACGACGACCAAAGATGCGCCAAATACGGGAGCTTGGGTTCCAGAAAAAGAGGGAGGGGGGGTAGCTTTGGAGGGAAGGAAGTGGTGGGGGGAGCTTCCGAAGCGCCCCCAAAGGTAAGCCTGGGCTGGCCTTGGGCTCCGGAAAAGGGATGGGGGGGATAGCTTTGAAGCCCCCCCCATTGGCAAACCAATCTCAGCTGGGGGTGGGGGGACTTCCGAAGCCCTCCGTTTGAAAGGGAAGCCCGGGCTAACCTTTGGCCCCGGAAAAGGGCGAGGGGGATAGCTTCCCAGCCCCCCCTTCGCTAAGGCCCCCCCAACTAAAACATGCCCACAAAAGGAAGGGAGAGGGGTAGCTTCGGAAGCCCCCTCCCTCCCCCATTTTCCAAGGGAGGGGGGGTAGCTTGAAGCTGGGGTCCCCTTTTAATGAGAAGTGCGCCACAAGCGCGATCTTTCGGTCGACGGGGGGGGGCCAGCTCAGGGCATAGAGCTTGAATCTGCGATGCGCCGCAATCAGATCGGCGATGCAGCGCCGGGCCCCGATCGGCGACGAGTGTGCGATCGTGGGTCGACGCACTCCCCTTCTGAACCTGGCAGTCTGGGGAAAACAAAAGGGACCGCTACGGCTGCTCCCTGGACCTCTCCCCGGGTGCGGTATGGGCACAGCAGGTTCGTGTCGTGCCGACTTCGGCATTGGTTCCTGACACCGCGGGGATCGGTCAACCTTGAACGATCGGCCGTTCCCGAAACGTCAGATCGTTCAACATCGACGGATTCTGGGTCGCCAGCGGCGGTCAACCTGAAACTCCCGCGCCGGCGTCGTCGCTCGTCGACACGACGCGACCTGGCAATCGGGCCTTCGCATCCTCTGACAGTCGGGTCCCAACTCGGGTCTCCGGCGGCCCTCCGGGGGAGCCCGGGCACGCCCAGAGCGCTCCCGGCGACGCGCAGCCGCTGGAACGCACCGCGAGGCCGACGTGGGCCCCCGCCCCTCGTGTCCGGGTCCCGCAGACAGTCCACGGCTGCACGCGCGCACAGCAAAGCCCAGGGTCCGAACGGGCCGGCACTCAAAAGTGGCCCCGCCGTGTCGTACAGGTCGCACGTGCCCAAAGGGATCCAGGCAGAGAGGAGGGAGGAGCAAGAAGAAGAAGAAGAAGGAGAAGAAGAAGAAGGAGAAGAAGAAACAGATGAAGAAGACACGAGGAAGGGATGGACAGGGGATGGAAAGCTGGCCCCCCCACTAGAGGTTTCCTAGATGGGGTCGGAACAGATGGGGTCGGAGTAGATGGGGTCGGAGGATCGCGCCGCACCGGCGACGTCGGCGTCGAGAAAGTCGGGCTTCCTCGCCGCTATATCGGCGATGCGGCGCGATCCTCCGACCTCATCTACTCGGACCCCATCTAGGTTTAAGTCGGGCGTGTCCCCCTACACGGGGATTTTGGGCGAAAAATGCAAAACACTCAAAATTGCTCAAAAATGGCAAAAAAAATCAGAAAACAAAATCCTCTGACTATTTTTGACAATTTTCGAACATCCCTCCTGTAGAGGGACAGGCCCGACTTAAATCTAGATGGCCTGAAGACAATGCACCTCTCAGGCGCGGTCTCCTGTCACAGAGGAGTCGTATGATGGGCCCCCTCTGTCACGGAGGGCCTCCAAACTCCGCCCCTCTGTCACAGAGGGGCGACATTGTACACTTGATGCGGCTTGTGGATCACTCGGACCCCATCTCGATTTCCTAAAAGACTATGCGCCTCCGCCCCCGCCCCCCCGCCAGGCGCGCGGGCGGGCGGTCTGCCGCCGCAGCGGCTGCCGCGCGGAGGGGGCGCGGCGGAAGCGGCGGGCGCCTTCGCCAGCGAGGGCGCCGGGGCCGCCTCGTCGCGCGAGAGAGGAGGGGGGTGTGGAGGGGCGGGGGGCGGAGAATGAGGAGAGGGGGGGGGGGGGGAGGGGAGGGAGGAGGAGGGGGAGGAGAGGAGGGAGGCGGGGAGGCGGGGAGGGAGGAGGGAGGGGTGGGGGCGGGGAGGCGGGGGGGGGGGCGGGGGGCGGAGAAGGAGGAGGACGGGGAGAAGCAGGAACACGAGAGCGAAGAGGAGCGGCGGCGACGGACGACGGGCCCTGGTGAACCCTCCTCTCCTCGCTCCCCCCCCCGTCCCCCCTCTCCCCCTCCTCGCTCCGCTCCGCCTCCCCAGAGTGAGGACGAGGAGAAGGAGGGAGGCGTGGGGAGGCGGTCAGGGCGGGGAAGAGTGAGGCAGGGGGGGGGAGGATTGACCGATCGACGAGGGGGAGGAGGAGAAAGGTAAGGGGGGGGAAGAGAGGGGGAAGGGGGGAGAGAGAGGGGGTTCGGGTGGTTAGAAGGCGTAGGGGGTAAGGGGGACTGGATGGGGTAGTGGGGTGAGGTACGGAGGGGTAGGGAGAAGGAGGAGGAAGGAGGCATGGGGGGATCAGAGGTGAAAGGGGAGGGAAGGGGGGGGGAAAGGGGGCAGCAAGCACAAAACGCACAGCTTCAAACAGCACACCCGCGCTCGCGTGCCTGCTGATCGGCCACGGCCGCGTTGCGAGCGTGAGGAGGAGGAGGAGGAGGAGGAGGCGAAGGATCGATCCATCGACGGCGCCACCTGGGACGACGTGTGACACCAGCGAGAAAACACCTAACTTCGGCGCAGGTGTGTAGGCGGGAGTCGCCTGCCTCCTTGGCCTTTATATGAGAGGACCCAGGGACACACACAGATAAATACACACACGAATTCCAGGACCCCCCCCATATTTTCCCATACTTTCTGGGCGTCCGTCTTCCCCGCCACTTCCCATGTTTTCCCATATTTCCCCGGGAGTCGACGATGAAGTGTGCCTGCATGTGGTTTTCCCCTCCCGACTTCATCCTGGCCGCCCGGACGAGGCGGGAGGGAGAAACGAGTAGGAAAGCAAAGCGCCGAGTGTTTGCCCAACGTAGGATAAGAAAGCAACAAAAACACGCCATAAGCATTAAACTGTTGGCGCTCCGCGCAGATTTCTCGGATCTGCGCTGGACCCCCCCCTCCCTGGCGCGCGGAGCGCGCCCGGGGCGGCGCCAGGGGCGCCGCTGGTGGGGGCCCACACCGCGGATCCAAGAAATCCGCGCGGAGCGCCAAACATTCATGTTTGTGGTGTGTTTCTCCTACTCCTCCTCCTCCTCCTCGTCCTCCTCCTCCTCGTCCTCCTCCTCCTCCTCCTCCTCCTCCTCCTCCTCCTCCTCCTCCTCCTCCTCCTCCTCCTCCTCCCCCTCCCCGTCGCCCAGGGCGACGACGGGCCTCGGGGGCGGCCGGGCCGGGCCGGGCCACGAAGCGGGTCGCCCAGCGGGGCCTGGAGGAGCGTTGACCATCACACTTGCGCGCAAGACCCAAAAGCCTTCGCCGCCTCCCCCAGAGGCGCACGGAGGAACCCACGACCTGAGAGCCCACGAACTTGGTCAGGAATCCAAGTCCAATAACATTACGACATGTACGCCATACCATGGCTTGGGATACTATGATACTCGTGTCTGCGCTATGCTGTGCTACTTGTCCTTCCATGACCCTTCGACTTCGCATTAGACTTCCTCGCGACGTCTCAGGCAGGAAGCTCGTTCTTGATAACAATAGCAAGTTTTCTGAGAGTGTCTCAGGCGAACGCCTCATTTGTCAGAACCAACGTCACAAACCAACTCGTGCGACGACGGACCCGGCCAACCTTCCTGGCCAACCTCCGGAGATCCGGCCAACCCTATCCGGCCAACCCTGTTTAGACCAATTCTTTCTGTAATATATAGTATTAGCTGTTTTTCTTCTTTCTTCTTCTTCTTCTTCTTCGGCAAAGGTATCCCTGGCCGAAGGTGCACCCGGGCTTCGCTGTGGGCCCAGAAGGCTGCCAGAGCACCCCTCCTCGAGGCCCAGAGGGCCACCAGGGGGCTCCAAGACGGCACGGGGGATAAGCTGGGGCCACCTTGAGGGTCCAATCCGCACCAATTAGCTGTTTGCGCGAATGAAGGCAGACGGAGCTGTTCTCTCTAACTAACTTTGGTGGCAGTGGTAGCGGCTTGATGGGGGCGGTGGTCGGTGGCGGTGCCCGTGGCAGTGGCGCGGGATAGGTATCAAGTGGTTGTGGAGGTGGCGGTGGCGATCGTGGTGGCGGGGTTGACGGCGGTAAATGTTGGCTGTGAAAACCCAACTAAAGACACTGAACTCTCGAATTCATTACCCGCGTGGTGCTGTGTTGCGCCCTGTGGTGTTGTGCCCGATGCTTGCGCGGTGCCGTGATGGTGCCGTGTAGCACCGTCACCTGCTGCTTGTATGATACCGCATGGTGCTGTGGTGGTGCCGATTGTGTTTGCAAATTATCTCGGGTCCGTTGCCAGCGTTGTGCCGCGTGATTCATCGTGGCTAGTTTCGGACTTGTTGCCCGCGAATATATTCTCGGATCAACTGCCCACGCGATCGGATCCGTTTGGTGCCGCGCGGTGCTGCCTGTTGAAGTGTGGCGAGCTCGCCTTGCGCCAAAGTGGCCACGGACGAGAATGATGACATGGAGGAGGAGGTGGAGGAGGCGGAGAACGAGGGAATGACAGCAGAGACTAGAAGGAAGATCAGCATGATGGAACGGGGAGGCGAAAGGAATGGACATGAGGAGGAGGAGGAGGAGGAGGAACTGATGAATAAGGATGAGGGTGAAAGAGCGCAGAGGAAGAATGAATGAAGAGGACAGGGGGATGCGGAGGAATAGGGGGAGGAGGGGAGGACCCTACCGAAACTCTGACACCTCGCAACCACCGCAAAACCATCCCTCCATCCGCGACCCAACACATCGATCCTTGGTTGAGGAGAACCTGGAGGTGGGGGTGACTGCTGCTGTTGGGCCTGGCTGGCTCTGACCGTGCCTTCTGGTGGGGCTTGGGCGTCCTGAGCGTCGCCCAGTCGGAGGCGTTCGGGTATTCGGGTATTCGGGTGTGCGGATATTCGGGTCTTCGGGTCTTCGGGTCTTCGGACATTCGGGCGCTCGGGTGCTCGGGTATTCGGTTATTTTGGGTATTCGGGTGTTCGGGTAAAATATTCGGGCGTTCGGGTATTGGATATTCTGGTATTCGGGTATTCGGAGCGAGGGGGCAGCGCGAACATTGAAAATTGAGGGTCTCGGGGCGCCGCCACGTCGCAGGAAAAAAATTGCAATTGATGTTGAGGAGTGATGTAGGGTTCCAATGTGAACGTTGTCTTATCCGGCGTTTTGACATTGGGCGGAAGAGGGGGGAAGGGGGCGGGTCTGGCTCTGGTCCCTTGCTTAGTGCGACTGTTTGCAACAGTGCGTCCTATGCGGGAGACTGCACCTGCTTAAAACAGTCGCCAAAAACAGGACCTACTCCATGGGAGGGGGGGGGGGGGGGCGAGGGCCTGCGCCGATCGGCGATACAATACATAAAACAACGATCGTGATTTCGCCGCGTGCTCGGCGAAGTCCGAATCCCACCCCTGCCGCACTTCGGGGCGGCAGCAGCGCCAGACTGGCACTCGAAGGAATGGCGAACGGCAACGGGGGGGGCAGTAGACTGTGTGGGGACCTTCGAGTATGGCGGGGAAGTGGCCCCAGAAGGGCCCCGCATGGCCCCTCAACTGCCACAGCTGGCCCACAGGGTACACGCAAGGTGCACGCTACATCAGCCCCCGTCGACTGCCCCCCCTGGTCGGCTACACGCAAGGTTGACCATGGGTAAGACTGACCTTTGGTGCGCGGCTTTTTGGGGGCCGCGGGGGGACCAAGCACAAGCGCGCAAGACTATACTATCGAGTCGCGTTCGGCGGTCGGGGGACCCCAATGGGCCTGCACCAAAAGTCACTCCAGCCAAGGGTCACTCTTGCGTGTAGTCGACCTGGCGAAACCAAAAGGTACGGATACCACTGCTCCCCGGACCTATCCCCTCTCCTGGGATGCGATCTGACAAGGATCTCGAGGCGAATCCAGTGGTGGCGACGAGAGCCTCCCAGGAGGCCCAGATGGGCGAAAACGAGGGAAGGGGCAGCGGCATCTGAACCTTTCCCTCTTCTGACCCCCGTGGGCGAACACCAAATCGACGAAATGTCCTCTAGCGTTTCTGTCCACGTCTTGGGCCCCGGGAGCCCCAGCCCCCGGCCCCAGGCCTGGGGTCGGTTTCCGTCGCGGGTCGTTCTCGCGACGGCCCACTTGACCCGCAGGCGGCCCTTGGAGGCCGCACTCGCAGCAGCACGTGCCCGTCGCGATGCTTTTGTTGGCGACGCGCGGAGGTCGAACCGGGGGTCTGCTAAAAGTGCCCCTCGGCCAAGGTGCCCCAAGCTTGTCGCTCCATTGTCGAGCCCCTCGGAGCCCTCTGGGCCTCGTGGGTGGTCCTCTGGAGGCCGTGGGGGGCCTCCTTGGAAATCCTGGGAGCACCTTGGGCCAGGGGCACTTCTAGCAACGCCCGATCGAAGTTCTGGGCCTCGAAATCGAACCCCAGACCTCTCTCAGGGCGCGCTCCCGCTACGGTGTAGGATTCCGAGGCAGATCCAGCCATGGCGACGAGGGCGCAACCCAGGTGATTACCGCCTCCGAAGCGCACGATTTGTTCGCGACGTCGCTCCCAATACCTCCCGACCACGTGGGACAGTTTTTTGTTTCTTACAGCTCAAGCACGTAGTAAGGATGCGGGGTAAGGACGTTAAGGGCCTCGGAAGGCCATGTTGACGTTCTTCCGACGGGGCTGGTCAGCGAAAGCTGCCAAGAAAGGGCCGAAGGGGCAAGATGCAAGGGTGAACTTGGACACTGTGTCACCCTTATTATGCGCGTTGACTGTATCCCAATTTGTTTTCTGGCGGTCTTGGGACCCAAAGCGGGCTTCCAGAGGTCCACGATCGCGAAACACATGGCCGCCACGATACCAGGCGGATACCGCGCAGACAGGTGGTGCGAGGAGGGGCGGCCTTCTAAGACAGGGGGATGCTTCTGAGAAGAGGGCGGGGCTGTCCTGGAAGGGTCTGCAGGCTTCCAAGAAGGCCTCTGAAAGTCAGGATGTCGGAGGCGACGATGGGGGCGACGAGCCCAGGGGTGGGCATTACACGCAGATGCTGGAGAGCCTCGCTGAAGGCATGGACCATCGGCGCCCCTAGATACACGTATTGCTCCCCCCTGGGCTATTCGCCCCCCGCCGTCGCCTCCGAGGATGGCTTCTTTGAAAACCCCCACCTTCTTGGAATCCTACCCGCCATCTTAGAAGGCCATCCCTCCGCTCCACCTCTTGCCTTTCCCCCGAGGCGGACAGGATCCCTCCCGGGAAAGGGCCCGGGGAACCCGAACCCCACGAGCCCGTGGTGCAGAGAGTTTCCTCTTCCAGCCCCCCCCTTCTTCCCCTTCGGGGAGGGTTTTACCCCTCCCCCTCCCCCCTCCCCCTGGGAATAGAAAGCAGAACAAGCATCCTCACGAGAAGCACCCTGACGAGCGGAGCCGTTCAGCAGACGCGCTCGAGGAGGGAATCGATCGGGGCAGGGCTGTTCCACCGACGACCAGGGGCCGCTCGGCAAGCGCCAATCGTCGGGGCTGGGGTGGCTTTATATTCTCCCCTGGCCCAAGGGACCCGGGGAAGGGCAACCGGGAACCCGACAACGGCGTCAGGACCCACTTCCGTCAGAACCCTCCTCCTCCTCCTCCTCCGCCTCCTCCTCCTCATCGTCCTTCTCCTCCTCCTCCTCCTGCTTCTCCTCCTCCTCCTCCTCCTCCTCTTCTCCCTCCTCCTGCTCCTCCTGCTCCTCCTGCTCCTCCTGCTCCTCCTGCTCCTGCTCCTGCTCCTCCTCCTTCTCCTCCTTCTCCTCCTCCTCCTCCTCCTCCTCTCACTGCCCCTCCATGGCGGTGCGCAAAAGGGGGTAGGGGGAGGGGGCAAACTTCTTAGGAGGCTGCTTCTGAGGAGACGCCGGCCCTGCATCTGTAGACAGGTCCGCTTCTGGGAAGCCTTCCCCCCGTCCCCCTACACCCCCTCTGCGCGTGGCCGACTCTCCTTCATGGAGCCCTATGTAAAGCACCCACAGCAACAACGACTGGCAACCTATGCTTAAGAGAAGGTACCCAGATCTCGCCACAGGCGACGCGAAGGTGCTAGATGAGCTCTTGCCGCCCAATCGGTTCTAGTTTTTCAGCCAGCGTATCGCTCCAGTCTTGATCGATGATCAGACAATACCTGCGGGAAAATTTCTGGTGGCCGTTGGTCCAGACGTTCCGCCGAATGTCATCGCACCGCGACCCCGCCAAAGGTGGGGCCAATGTGCTAGATGTTCTTCCGCTCAGCCAACTGTAGCGCTGCAGTCTTGAGCTTGCACCTCACCAGGCGCAAATCAACAGCCGCCGATTTGGACGCCCTAGGTATGGAAAAAGTGGGCACGATGCCCAACAGCAGGTGCTGTCCTGAACCGACGGCGGCCGCTGATGGGCAGGCTGCCTTCTGCCTCACACGGACGGCGTCCGCGGCGACGCCGACAGCTAGTCCTGTTCAGAATGAGCAGGAACTGCTGCTGGGCATCGCACACGATCTGTCCGTACCCATTCCGCTCGTGCCGACGAGCAGCTCAGCCGAGGGCCCTGGAGCCCCTCCGGCCGGCGCCCGGCGGGGCGCGGCGCGCTGCCGAGGGCGAGGGCCTCCGAGGGCCGCCGAGGGGGCAGCCGAGAGCCGCCGAGGGCCGTGGTGCCGCCGAGGGCCGGCGGTGACCGCGGAGGCGGCGTCGGACAACGGCCGCGGCGGCGACGCCTTGGCGGCGGGCTGGGCGGGCTCGGGCGGCGAGTCCGAGGCGACCGCCTGGAGAGCGGCGCGGCGGGCCCCGGCCGCGACGCGACCGCGCGCCGTCGCCGCCGTCGTTCGCTCGGTCGTCGTGGGCCGTCGCGGCCCGTGCGCCGTCGTCGGCCGTTGATCGTCGCCCCTGGGCTTAGGTCGGGCATGTCCCCCTACAGGCGGACTTTGGCAAAAAAAACTCAAAAATAACAACAACAACAACAACAAAAAACTAAAAAAAACAGAAAAAAACTGAAAAACAACAAAAAAAAAAAAAAAAAAAAATTAACGTCCCAAGACGATTGCTTTGACAATTTTGGAAGTATGCCTCCTGCAGAGAGGGACACGCCCGACTTACCCCTGGGCGCGAATCTTCACGGGGGTGGCGATCAACGGAGGGGGGGAAGGAAGGTGCCCTTCTCGGGCCCCGAAGGCCCCCCTCTGGGCCCCCAAGGGGGGCCCCTTTTAGGGGCCCTAACGGGGCTCCTTTTCGGCAGCCCTCGCTGCCTCCTCCTCCTCCTCCTCCTCCTCCTCCTCCTCCTCCTCCTCCTCCTCCTCCTCCTCCTCCTCCTCCTCCTCCTCCTCCTCCTCCTCCTCCCCACTCATCACCACCCCACTGCGCGCTCTTTGACGCCCGTGGTCGTCCATCGTCGACGGTCTCCGTCGGTCGCGCGTGGTGGTGGTCGTCGTCGTCGTCGCTGGGCGTCGTCGTCGTCGTCTCGGCCCGTGCGCTCTCGTCGGTCGTTGATCGCCGCTCGTCGTCGGCCCTCGTCGATGGTCGCCTTTGATCGCTCGTCGTCGTCGGTCGTCGGTCGTCGGTCGTCCGTCGTCGGTCATCGGTCGTCGGTCGTCGGTCGCCGGAGTCGTCGTCGTCGTCGATCTAGGCGTGAGCCCCTGCGCCTCACACTGGTGGATGTGGGCGGGTCGTTGTTGGCAATATTCTCAACTTCTGCGGGCGTCGAGGAATTCTCGTGCGTCCACGTCTCCTGGTGCGTGTTCGGGTTCGCTCGGAGCCCAGTTGTGGAAGTCGAGTGAACTTGGGCATCGGCGTCTTGTCATACATGTTGATGGCAAGTTCGCGACCATCCGCCAGCAAAAAAACGCTCATCTCACAACGGGGGATCCGCTGGCGAAACTTGGCCAGCCATGTCGGCGCCCGAACCCCACTGGCACAGCGTGGAGTCGTGTCGGGAAGGGTCTCTATCCGAAGCAGTGCGGGGTCAGAGACGGCCACTCCACGATCCGCCCCCATTTTGACTGGCCACTGCTTCGGCCCGCCTCTCGCCAGGGCGGACTCGGATCCGTGGTTTGATGTAGGCAAACATCCCAGGACTAATCAACATCTAATCGGGAAATCGAATCGGATCGAAGTGTGCGTAGGATCGAGGTGCATCGGTAAGGGGTCAAAATCGGATCGGATCGGCTGCGGCAGGATGCACAACAACGCCATGCAAGAATGGGGCCACATGGGATCGTCGGATCATTGGAGTCGAATCGGACCAGGTCGGCCAGAGTCACCAGATTTGATATCGGATTGGATTGAAATTGACAATGCAATCCTCAGAATCCTATTCCCCCTCCCCCTCCTCCACCTCCTCTCCCTCCTCTTGATCCTCGCGCTGCTGCCACTCCGCCCGCTTACACATCGTCATGCAGAAAACTGCTGAACTGCGAATATCCGTGCGTAAAAAGATATCGAACCAAAGTAAGCTTGGTAGTTGCTGCTCGAAGAGTCGCCTCGAGTAACCACTTGAGCATCTGCTTGTTCTCCTTCTCGCTGAAGAAGGGCTGGTTCTGCCTACCGCGCAAAGGACATGATATTCATGTCTGTAGATGTATAGGTTTTTATATATATATATATAGATACATGCTTATATGTATATGTACATCTATCCAGATGGCGGGAAAGAGGGCGGAGAAGAACAAGAGGGCCAGGATGAGTACGCCGGCAGCGTGGGCCTCCAGGGCCTCTGTGCTCGGCAGAGGAGGCCTCGAACAGACACGCTGAGCGAGAAAGCGCACGGTGAGCCAACACCGACGCGCGCGTGCACGCACGGCACGCGGGCACGGCACGCCCCCCCCCCCTTGAGCACTCGGAACTCCCCCAACGGCGCCCACTGCAGGCAGCGACATCCGAACCCTTCTCTGGGCTTCAAGGTAAGCGTCGGGGGGGGTACCCCCCCGACGGGGGTCAACCTCGTATCGTCGTCGCGCCGCGACGGGGGTCTGAGCGCCTTCGGCGCGCGGTGGCTGCCCGCGACGGAGGTCGATGTGGAGCTGGCGGCGGGGGTGACGCCCACCCGACGCTTACTAAGAAACTCGGAGTATCCCCACCAGCCGTCCACCCTCCTGAATCAATGGGAGGCGGGGGTATGCTTCGGATTTCGCCACGTGTTCGACAAGTGCCGAACCCTACCCCCGCCGCCCATCGAGCTGCCTGAATCCTTGATCGGCGAGGGTAGGGTTCGGATTTCGCCGCCGACAGTACCACCTCATTGCGCTCGATATCGCCCAACAGCGCCGAATATGGAGGGCAGAAGAGCACCTTTCATAGTACGCACCCCTACTATTGAAGCCCTGTTGCTATACGCGCCTGAAGGAATCGGTCAGGGCAGGACTGCCAAGTAGACGCCCAGCACTACTTAGCGAACGACACTGATGTGAGCCGGGGAGTTTTCTCCCCCCTTGGCACTAGCGCCCCATAGCGCGTAGCCCTCAACTGAAGGGGAACAATAGAGAGAGAGAGAGAGAGAGACTGGCCCAGGGGGTGGAAACAGCGACCCGGAATCGGCGATACATCGCCAATACATCGGCGCTAAGCTCCGGACAGCGAATCCGCACGCTCCTGGGCGGGGTGGGCTATCGGTGATCTGTGAGCGATCAGAGGTCGATGCGTCCCCCCGTCTGGTTTTCGGGTCACAGTTCGGGTCTCTGGCAACCGTTCGGGACGGTCGGGGCACTCCCGGAACGCTCTCGGCGAGGCGCAGCCGCTGAAAGCATCCCGAGGCTGAAAAGCGTCGAGAACCGACGAAACTGTCCGAAAACCTCGAAGCTCGAACCTCGCCCTTCAGCCTATGACCCTATCGTTACCCCATAGCACACAGCCCCTAACTGAGCATTGTCTCACCGACCCCACTGGCCAGTTTACCCCCTGGATGGGTATATAATCAGCCGTCTCCTTCGGGCTTCGAGGGGTACATCTAGGGGAACAAAAAGTGACATAAACATAAAACTCGGAGGTCCGCGCGGATTTCTCAGATCGGCGCTGGACACCCCTCCCTGGCGCGCGGAGCGCGCCAGGGGCGGCGCCGGAGGCGCCGCCGGGGGGCCCAGCGCCGATCCGAGAAATCTGCGCGGACCTCCGAGTTCTTATGTTTATGCTATTTTTCGTTCCCCTAGACATCCCCAACTGCGGGGGTGAGATGGCGGGGGTCTGGATGGTGATGGGGCTGATGGCCGGGGTCGTCCGAACGGTACTGATCAGCACGGGGGGGAAGCGGGCCCTGAGAAGAAAACGGTCCTGGACCCTGCGGCCCGCCCCCAAGACGAGATCTTTTGCAGGGGCCCAAGGACACACAAATGAATACACACAAATCACAGGATCCCCCATATGATTCCATATTTTTTGGATTTTCGTTTCCCCCCCCACCTCCGATACTTTCCCATATTTTCCTGGAAATCGACGACTACTTGTGCCTGTGTGTTCCTTCCCCTCCTGACCTTCATCCTGATCGTCTCCTCCCGGGGCTGGTGGAGGGCCCCGAGAGCCGCTTCCCTCAGGGCCCGTGGCCCTCCAAGAGGGTCGGCGAAGCGATCCTGACCAGCAGAGCGCCCAGACGGCGCTCCGCGGCGCCCCTGCGAGGCGAAAGAGAGCCCACCGGCCGCCCCTCTGCCCGCCTCTGCGCGCCGGCGCCGGCGCCGTGCAGACCTCCTCGCCGCCTCCTCCCGCGCCTCCCCGCGGCCACCGTGCTGCCAGCAGGCACGCCAAACACAGTCAATACTGATCGTATGACCAGACTCGAACCCATCCAGATCCCTAAGATCGGCTAGCCAAAAGCGATGACAATCTTCGGGATGTGCCCTCAGAAACTAAAGGAATCCTTGAGATCGACACCGAGGTCAGGTGATGCCAATCATGGGGAAGAGATCTGTTTCAAACTGAGAAGAGTAAGGATGCGAGAGAAGAATGCAAGCCCAAAGGAAGCCACTGTGAAAGATTTTCGACCGGGGCTGGCCATCGAAAGCAGTCAAGGATGGACCGAAGAGGCGCAAGAAAGCAAGTAAGGTTACCCCTCCTTACCCTTGGCTTTGACTGCAAGGAGCGAAGAGAGGCCCTCAATGTGCATTCCAGCGCTCCAAGACGGCTCAAGATGCCCCAGAGATCGCACCAAGATAGCCCAGGGAGGCCCAACGGGGTCCGGAGGGCCAAAGGGGGCACACGAACTGACATGTCGACAACAGTGCCACCGTATTACCTCTGAAACCGCCAGCCCCGAAGAGGCCCCCAAGGGGCCTCCGAGAGGCACCCCAAGAGACCATTACATACGCATTCAAGAGGCCTCTGGCCCAAGACCCAGGCACGATGGCGGGATGGGCCGAGGCCGAATGGATACACGTCGGTCGGAAGCACGTGCGCCAGGTACAGCAGAAACCCACGCCAAGAGACACCCTGCTTGCCTCCAGGGTGCCCTGGGTTCCTTGGGCTTCGACGGTTCTGCTGTGGAAAGCGAAGCGCTCCCGCACCAAAAACCAATGGACGTCCTGGGGACTCGGGGTTGGGTTTCTTGTGGAAGGTTTCCTCTGATCGAGCTCCTACGCTACAGTCGGCCTTGATTGGACGGGACACGCGAGAGGACACAAGACCCTTCCGGGGGCCACGTTGCCAGAGAAATGCAGGAGGCATGGGTCGCGAGACACAGGACACGAGGGTACCCTTGATCTGGCAGGGTCGACCTACTACTCCAGGGCCGCCTGTGCGCGTCCTGACGACTGGCGCGCTGGTCTCTGGCACCGCGTGGATCGGTCGACCTCGAACGACCGCGGCGTACAGATCTCGCCGACGTCGGCCGAGGCCAGGACAGCGGTGGCGTCTCCACCCCTCAAGCGCCCAGCGCTGGGGTCGCCGCCCATGTATGCTTCTGGGCACAGGGGGCCTCTCGTGTCGTAGGACCTCGACCGCAAGACGCATTCCACAAGAAGCCCAACCCCGAGACCCCAGGACGTCCACTGGCTGTTGGTGTGGGAACGTCACTCTTTCCACAGGAAAAAATCGAAACCCAACAAACCCAGGGCACCCTGGAGGCAAGCAGGGTATCTCTCGGCATAGGTTTCCACTGTAATTCATCCTGTGGCTCACGGCGCGGCGCCTCGCACGAACCAGCGATGCCAAATGCAACACGTTCTGCCAGCACCCTCCCGCACGCACGACTGCACGAACAAGGGCGCACACTTTCGAGACCCCCTTTGCAGAGGACCCGTCGATGGCTTCCCGGGGCCCGTGGATGGCCCTAGGAAGCCAAAAAACAGCGAAACAACTCAGCACCTGTTTCTCTCAGGATCCTTTTTTTCCCGCATGGCGACGTTAGCCCGAATCTGACAGGCCCCCAGGGGACTGCAGGAGGCCTGCGAGCTCTCTGGGGGTACAACAAGGGATATGTCGACCCCTAATCCCAGGCTTCGTGGGGCGTTTGAATGGACCACAAAGCCCAGCCCTGGGATCTACGATGGGGGGACGCCCATCCTCGATAAGGGGTGCGTCCGAATAGCCCACTTGGGGTGCATCCCAGAGTCCCCCCCTTCCTGTGAGCGGCCAAACTTTCGGGCGGAACTCGGAAATTGCAAGGGCGGAGCGGCTGGGCCGAAGCGGCCGCGCGAGGCGGCGGCAGCAGCGGCGCGGAGGCGGCTCCTCCTCCGCTTCTTCCTCCTCCTCCTCCTCTTCATCCTCCTCCTGCTCTTCTTATTAATATTGTTATTGTTCCTCTTCTTCCTGTTCTTTCTTCTCCTCCTCCTCCTCCTCCTCCTCTCCATCCTCCTCCTCCTCCTTCTCCTCCTCCTCCTCCACCTACTCCTCCTCCTGCTGCTCTTCCTCCTCCTCCCTGGGAGCGCTCGAAGGGGTCCGTTCCTCGCTCGGCTGAGGGGCCCGACAGAAAGGATGGTCAGGGCTTGTCGATGACGGGGAAGGCCTCGGAAGGTCTCGGAGGCCTCTGGGGCAGCGCGGGCGTGCCGTGCAACCAGAGGCTTCAGGAGGTCCCCCGGGGGACCCCGGCGGTCCCCAGGGCCCTTTGGGGGGGGGACCAATAGAGGGCCCCAGGTCCGTCCTGGCTCTTCCACCCTCGATACCATATCCACCCTCCCGCCTCCTCCTCCTCCTCCTCCCTGCCTCCTCCTCCTCCCTGCCTGTCCCTCCTCCACCTCCTCCTCCTCCTCCACCTCCCTGCCTCCCTGCCTCCCTGCCTCCCTGCTTCCCTCCTCCCTCTGTGCCTCTCGGCCTCCCTGCGTACCTCCTCCCTGCCGACCTCCCTCCTGCCTCTCCCCGGCGACGCGCGCGCGCGCCGCCGCCGCCGCCGGAAAGAGAAGCCCACAGAGCGGGTAGGGCGCGCGCATCGTGGACAGGAGGGCGACGTAGTCGTAGAAAAAGTTCTGGTCTTTCTCGCGGGGGCGGCGCGGAGGAGCGAACGAACGAACGACCACTCGGGTGAGCGCTGTGGGAGCCTGTGTGGACACCTCCGCGGGCCGATCATAGACGTGACCTTCGACTGAATCTCGTCCAGATTTCGACCACCCCTTTTCACCCTTTCGTCCAGATTTCGTCCATATGTCGACCAGCTATCGACCAGATCCGACGAAATCTGGACGGAGTCCCCCAAAGCGCAGGGAATTCGGGAACGCTCTGAGGCTCCCACGAAGGACCACACAAGATCACCAGTGCAGAGAAGTGCCCGAGCCTACTCGACAACAGGTGAGCGACGCGGCCGTAGCCTCCGCATGCTGTGGTGTGTGTGTGTGTGGGTGTGTGGGTGTGTGGGTGTGTGGGTGTGTGGGTGTGTGGGTGTGTGGGTGTGGGTGTGTGGGTGTGTGGGTGTGTGGGTGTGTGGGTGTGTGGGTGTGTGGGTGTGTGGGTGCGTGGGTGTCTGTGTGTCTGTGTGTCTGTGTGTCTGTGTGTCTGTGTGTCTGTGTGTCTGTGTGTCTGTGTGTCTGTGTGTCTGTGTGTCTGTGTGTCTGTGTGTCTGTGTGTCTGTGTGTCTGTGTGTGTGGGTGTGTGAGTGTGTGTGTGTGCGTGTGCGTGTGCGTGTGCGTGTGCGTGTGCGTGCGTGCGTGCGTGTGTGGGTGCGTGCGTGCGTGCGTGCAGGCGTGCGTGCGTGAGTGCGTGCGTGCGCTTGTGTGTGTGTGATGTGATATGATGTGATGTGATGTTGATGTTGATGTTGATGTTGATGTTGATGTTGATGTTGATGTTGATGATGATGTGATGTGATGTGATGTGATGTGATGAAATGTGTTGTGATGTGATGTGATGTGATGTGATGTGATGTGATGTGTGGTGTGTTGTGTGTGGTGTGTGGTGTGTGATGTGTGATGTGTGATGTGATGTGATGTGATGTGATGTGATATGATGTTGAATGTGATGTGATGTGATGTGATGTGATGTGATGTGTTGTGATGTGCGATGTGATGTGATGTGATGTGTGATGTGATGTGATGTGATGTGTGATGTGATGTGTGATGTGATGTGATGTGATGTGTTGTGTGATGAGATGAGGTGTGATGTGATGTGATGTGTTGTGATGTGATGTGATGTGATGTGATGTGGTGTGTGTGTGTGTGCGTGCGTGCGTGCGTGTGTGTGTTTGTGTGCTGGTTGTGTGCTGTGTGCTGTGTGTTGTGTGTGTTGTGTGTTTTGTGTTGTGTGTTGTGTGTTGTGTGTTGTGTGTGTGCGTGCGTGTGTTGTGTTAGACATGCATGAAAGGCATAGGAACGACTATGCGAGGAAAAGAGGGGGAGGAGAGGGAAATCTTACAGCCGATGTTGTCGCGTGCTGGTGGTGCCGTGTCGCTGGGTGGTGTGCTCGTCACCGCTTGGTGGTGCGGGTGTTTTCGTCACTGGCGGTGTTGGGGGGCGAGGGGGAAACATCGACAGCATGAAAAAGATCTGTGCAAATATGCACTTTCCCAGGGCCGCGCAGCTGTTCCTGGATCGGCGCTGGACTGGACCTCGTTACGGCGTCGCGCCGCCTCGGACGCGCTCCCCAGGGAGGGGGGCCTTGCGCCGATCCCAGAGACCCGGGCGGACCTCCGAGCCCTTCTGCCTGCGCTTCTGCCTCTAAGCATCCCAACTGCTGCACCTCCTCGACACTAGAGGCAAGAAAACTATGCACATACACCGGTTCTGGCCAGGCCCATCCTGAGCCCAGGATGGGTGCATGTGCCCTCCTGCCTTGGCCAAGAAAGCATATGCACCGATCCTGGGCCCAAGATGGGCCTGGCCAGAATCGATGCATGTGTATAGTTCTCTTCGCCCGAGACACGCAACTCAGGCTCAGCGGAGTGCTGGCCACGACTTCGCAGACCCCCGTTGCCCACACCTCTGTCCCGCAGCGCACGTCTGCACAATCTACTGACTGCTACTTGTTCTGGGCGCGCGCGCGCGCCAGTCTCAGCGGAAAGCTGGCCACCGATTGACAGGCCCTGCTTCCACGCCTGTGTCACGTCTCTACACCTTCCGGCTGTCACGTGTCTTGAGAACGACTGCGTCGGCCACGTCCGCCCAAGCCCTTCTCTTGCACGACCCTACCCCCATAATTAGTACGCCTCTTGTTCCCCACCGTGCCTCGAGGCACGAATTGGAGCGCCCTCAGGTCCTCAAGGGTTCCCCGTTCTCTGTACTCAGCAGGACTGGGGGATTGTAGTATTCCAAAGGCGGGGGGCCGAAATTCCCAAATGTACCCGGCGTTCCCGCGCGCTCTCGCGCGCTCTTGGGCTCGGTCGCATGGATTTTGATGAGGCCACAAGGCCCAAAGACAAGGAGGGCCCCAAGAAACGCCCATGAGGCATCCAAGACAGCCCAAGAGCGCTCCAAGACAACCTAGGATGGCCCCAAGATAGCCTAAGAGGCCCCCAAAAAGCCCCAAGAGCGCTCCAAGAGGACCCCCAAGAGGGCCCAAAGAGGCAAAAGTCATTGATGCTCTTTGTGTACTTCGATTTGTTTCGCGTTCTCACGTTTTCGGGCTTCCGACGCTCCAAAATGGCCCCAAAGGCCCCCAATACCGCCCCAGGACGGCCCGAGAGGCCCGGAAGAAGGCCCCAAGACGGTCCGAAAGGACCCTAAAACGGCCCAAGGGACGCCCAAGATCGCCCAAGCGGACCCCAAGACGGTACCAAGAGGGGCCCAAGAGGGGGAGCATGAACCGACAATTCGAGCCTCCCACCCCAAGAGGCACCCAGGCCCCCTAGAGGCCCCACGAAGCCCCTAAGAGGCTCAAAACGAGGCCCTATTGTGCCGTCTTGGAGGCTATCTTGGACCACCTTAGGCGAACTTGGAGGCCATATTGGGCCATCTTGGCCGCCTTGGAGGCATCTTGGAGTCCATCTGTGGCCATCTTAGGCGTGAAAAGGCATTGACATGCGCAGTTTGCGGTCCCTTCTGGGTGGCCGGCGGGACGGGCTGGAGCCCTAGAGAAGAGTTCGGTTGGAAAAAGAATCAAAACCGAAAGGGTCTAGCACGCCAGGCACCCCTGTGACAAGCACTGGGGGCGGCGGATCTAATGGCATTCGGCCCATCCCGTCACCATGCCTGGGTTGTGGGTAAGAAGCCTCTTGGATGTGCGTTTGGATATCGTGGGAGGCCTCTCGGGGGCCTCTTGGAGGCAGTTGTGATGCCTCTTGGAGGCCGTTTGGAGCTCCAAGAGACCTAAGGAGATTCCCAAGACACCTCCAAGAGGCCAACCCAGAAGCTCCCAGAGGCCCCAAGAATGCCCCAGTAGGCTCTTAAGAGGTCTCTTCATCATTCTCCTCTTCATCCTTTTTCCTAACTCTCTCTCTCTCTCTCTCTCTCCTCATCCTCATCTTCTTCTCCCACGTGTTCCCCAAAGGGTTTCCACAACGGCTGGGAGAATGCATGGTCCAATAGCGTGGCCTAACTTTGCCCAAACGTTTGGCCACATAGGCGTATCCTAAAAGGCAGGGGGAGGCGGTGATTCGCCGTCGGCGTGTTCGATAAGCTTGATCGGAGAATCGAAAGTTCGCCTCAGCAGGAAAGTGCCGTCCACACATTCTCTGACCATGCCCACACAACTGCCCACGTACAACGATTGATTATACCGCTTTCTCCCGGCCGGCCGAAAACTTGCCACGACATCGCAAACGACTGCAAAATTTGTCTCAGCTATGTTGCCGTTATATGTCTGTCCATCTTCTGACCGCGCCCTACTATTCACCCAAGCGTTCAATTCTACAGGCTTCCATTGTCCACGCGTCTCAGACGATCACGCGTCTCTTTCCACTTTCTGGCTGTAATGGACTTACTATACACGCAATACTAATATGTCTCAGCAGGGGGCCAGCCACCACTTCGCCAGCTCCCTTTTCCACGCCTCTGCTCGCAGCATGCCTTCCTTCACCTTCCAGGCAATGCGTGCCCTCGGCAATGCTCGTTTCAGCAGAGTGTTGGCCACGACTTTGCAATCCCTCCTCTTCCGATGCTCTGGCCCCATCACACGTCACGGCACCCTGAGGCTGTTACTATCCTCGGCGGGAAGGTCCGTCCCAGCGGAATGCTAGCCACGAGTTCGCAAACCAGACAAGATCCCTCATCGTACTTTGGATCTTGATTACCCCCAGCACGCACATCTCTCCAGCCATTTCTCGTCGCTGAACTCTTCGGCTGGTCTTCTCGGCCCCCGCGTTCAAATCAGAAGGCTGGCCATTTCCACTCTCACATATCTGGCACTTCCTGCTGCTAGTGGCTCTCTACGCGCATGTCCGTCTCTTCAAGAGCGCCGGCGGCCACTTCGCAGGCTCCCCCTTTTTCACGTCTCTCGGGCCATCCTTTATCTCTCCACCTTCTGGCTGTTGCTTTCACTCGGCACGCAAGTCCGTCTCAGCAGCATGCTGGCCACAACTTCGCAGGCAACCCTCGTCCACGCATCTTCTACCATCACAAAACTCTACACTTTCTGTCTTATTGCCACTCTCGAGATTCAAATCCGACTGAGCAGGCTGTCTTTTCCTCCGCGCCTCTACCCCCATCACACTTCTCTTCTACTTCCTACTGTAGATTGCCCTGGACACGCATGTCCGTCCCAGCAAGATGCTGGTTACGACTTCGCAGGCTCCCCTTTTCCACGCCCCTCCAACCAGAACGCGTCTCTACACCTTCTGTCTCTTCGTCACTTTCTAGCACCCAAGTCGGTCTCAGCAAGCTTGTTCCCAACGCCTCTCCGACCATCACACGTCGCTGCCACTTCCTGCAGTCAATGGCTCTCGACTCGCATGTCCGTCTCTTCAGAGTGCTGGCGACGGCTTCGCAGATTCCTCTTTCCGTGCCCCTCCAACCATGACACGTCCCGGCACGTTCTGGCTGGTACGGTTCCTCGATACGAGTCTGTCTGAGAAAATCTAAAGGATCTGTCGTGGTCCCCCCTCCCCGGCGCGCGCAGCGCGAAAGGGGCGGCGCCGGAGGCGCCACCAAGGGAGCCAGAGGGCCCAGCGCAGATCCAAGATATCCGCGCGGACCGTCAAAAGTGTATGTTCATGTCGCTTGTTGTCTTCGAACATCGCAGGCCAAGACGTCACACGCCTCCCCAGCACTCACTCGTCTCAGCACCTTTTGGCCGTCGCTGCCCCTCCCCACCCGCTGCGCACACCCGTCTCGGCCCAGAGCGGTCACCACCTCCCCCGTTGCCTGTTCCACGCCACGGCGCCCACTACACGTCTCTTCGCCTTCTGCCGGTTGGTTGTCATTGGCACCCACGTCCGTCCCAGCAGGCCGTCTGGCCCTCCGCGCCTGGACTCCGCTCGCGCGTCTTGTCTCATTCTGGCAGTCCCTTTTCCGCGGCGCGCATGCCCGTCTCTTCCGACAGCTGCCCACGACTTCGCAGGCAGCCCGTGTCCGCGCCTCCGCTCGTCAGACGCCCCTGTTTCTTGTGGCTGTGACTTTCCCTCAGCATGAAAGTTCGCCTCAGCAGAGTGCTAGCCATGTCCACGCCCATCCAACCATCACACGTCTCTACACCTTCTGGCTGCTACTGCTCTCGACGCCCAAGTCCGCTTCCGCCGGCCGTCGTTTCCTCCACGCCTCTGGCCCGACCGCACTGCTCTGCCTCGTCCTGCTGTTGTATCCGCCACCCTACCTGCATGGAGAAGGCGTCTTATGCGAGGTGGGAATGTATACATGACCACCGCCTGGAGGGTCAGTGTTCGGAGCCTCGGCAGGCGGTGGATATGGACATATTTGGGCCCCCAGGGGCCGAAATATATCCATATCCACCGCCCGCTAGGGCACCAGGACGTCGGTTCACAGGCGGTGGATATAGATAAGTCCCCGCCTCGCATGTTAGAGCCTGGGCCAGCACGGGAAAAGAAAGAGCGCGTGAGGAACTTGCACGCGAAGGCTCATGGCACCGTTCGCTCTTGGAAGCTTTGGCGTTAAGCAATTTCACGTCACCGCTCGCTCTTCGGAGCCTTGGTGTGAAGATCCTGTTCACGTCATCGTTTGCTCTTGGGAGCCTTGGTGTGAAGAGCTGTGTACGTCACCGTGAATTAAGAGCTGCTCTTGGGAACCTTGGCGATGAGATCTGTTTACGTCACCGTTCGATCTTGAAGCCTTGGCGTTCAGAGCTACTTTTTTTGCACCATTGCTCGCTCTTGGGACCCTTGGAATTCAAAGCTGCTTACGTCACCGAATCGACGATTTCCACTCACCTGGTGCTCTTGGGAGCCTTGACATCAACGCCACGTCCGTCATTGGGCCGTCCGGGGGGGTCCTCTGGAGACTCTTTCGAGCGCCCTGGGGCCCTCTTGGGCCGTCCTGGGGCCCTCTTGGACCGTCTCGGGGGGCTTCGGCCGGCTTGGGGCGCTTTGGGTGCTCTTGGGAGCCTCTGGCGGCCCCTTGGGGCTCTCCTGGGAGCCTTTTGGGGCTTTGTGGGGCCCTCCGCGGGTCGTCTTGGAGCTCGCTTAGGCAGTCTCCAGGCCCTCATGGGCCGTCTTGAGGCCCTCGTGGGAGCTTCTCGGGACGTCTTGGGGCGATCGGGGAGGCCCCCAAGGCTGTCTGTGGCCGTTCGTGGCCCGGAAAGGGGGGAACCCCAAAACCCGGCAAAAACAAAAGGAACATAGTTACTGTGGGGGCTCGGCCAGAAGAAACCCGCAAGAAACCCAACCCTGAAATCCGCGATTTGTTCAGTGAAAACCTAAATTTGTCGATCGAAAATCGTCCAGATCTTATTGGGGGCACATCGAAATCCAAGAAACCCAGGGCACCCTGGCTAAATCCAACTGGTTTCTTGGTACACGCCCCCACTGTATGGTTGGCACCCTCTGGGCATGTTTTGGGCTCTTCTTGGGGCCTCTTGGGGCATCTTGGGGACCTCTCGGGCCGTGACGAGGCAAACAGGAGCCCTCTCGGAGAGCTCTTGGACCATCTTCGGATCCTCCTGGGTCTCTCTGAGGTAGCCTTGGGGGCATCTCTGGCCGTCTTGGAAGCCATTTGGACTATCTTGAAGCATCCAGGGCCGAAAAAGCTGCCAACACGGACCCCCAGCGTGTAAAAAAATCTAGCGTTTTTTAGCCCCGTTCGCTCCTGAAGTTGTGTCTTGAGAGGCTCCGGGAGACGTCCTGAAGGCCACTTGGGGTCCTCTTGGGTCTCTTTTCGGCCGTTTTCGACCCTCTTAATCGGGAGCGGCCAAGAGGGGGGTGTCCAAGAGGGGGGGGTGCAAATCATGACCGGTGGCATGTGCGCGGCCCAGCGGGGGGGCCAGGGACGTAATGAAATAAGAAGAGGCGCCATGAAATCTGGGGAAATATCATGGCCCCCGCCATGATATCCACCCCCCCCTAGTCATCACCCCCCTCTTTTCCGCCCCCGACTTAAGGCGTTTTAGGCCGTCGTGGGCCGACCCGGGGCCCTCTTGGACGGTCTTGAGGGGCTTGGGTCGGCTGGGGGCGTTCTTGGGGCCCTCTTGTGAGCATCATGCGGTCCCCTTGGGGTTCTCCTGGGAGACGTCTGGAGCTCCGTGGGGCCCTCCTTGTCGTCGTCTTTGAGCTCTTTTTGGCTGTCTTGAGGCCCTCGTGGGCCGCTTTGAGGCCCTCTTGGGAGCCTCTGGGAACGCTCTGGGGCGATCTGAGGCCTCCGGGACCTTCTTGGCGAGAACCACAAAACGCATCAGAAACCCAACGAAAATTTCTGGAGGTCCTCGTAGATGCCTCTGGGGTCATCTGGGCGGCCTCTGAAGCCGTTATGGGGCCATCGTCGCCCCTCGCGGGGAGTTCCTTGGCCGTCTCGGGGCCTCTTGGGCCTCCCTTGGGCAGTCTTGGAGCTATATTGAGCCGTCTTGGGGGCAGATTCGGCCATCTTGTGGTCACGTTGCGCCGTCTTGAGACCTGCTGGGCCGCAAAAGCTGCCAACATGGCCCCCGGAGGGCGTGCTAGAAAATCTCCCGCGCCCCGGACACCCCCCATTTGAGCGAAAAAAACGGTGCGGAACTTCTCTCGCTTGCGCTCTCTCCGTCATGCTAGTCTGCTGTCTGGTTAGGCTTGCTCCTAATATCCTAGTTGCGAGGTTATTGCTAGTAGTGTGAATCCCCCGCGTCCTTCATTCCTCCTTCCCGCCCCCTCCCTCCCTCTCATGACACCCTGCGCTCAGATCACGCATTTTCAGACTCACTCACACTCATGCCCACCAATACTCCTATCGACTGGTATTCAGACTCACGCTCACCCAAATACACTGATGCTCAGAATTCCTCATACTCACTCCTCATACTCACACTCGCCCATACACAGAGAGAACTCCCGCTTAGAACCTTTCTTTCCGAGCCGAGTCACTTTCAGTCTCGTACACGCATACCATTCACAATATGATCATCCACGCTCACCGTATGACCACCGCGACATGGCAAGCATGGCGTTTGAGCACCCCGAGGGGGAACTGCCAAGGGGTGTTACACTCCCCCGTTCGCGCCGAAAGTCTGGGGATGTCTCAAGCGGTTTGCCTTTCCCCCCAAGCTCCTCCTCTCTCTTGAGAGCTCCATGGCCACCGCGACATAGCAAGCATGGCGTCTGGGCAACCTGAGAGGAACCGCCAGAAGGGTTGAAGAAGAAACAACTCCATAAACATAAACTTTTGGCGCTCCGCGCGGATTCTTGGATCCGCGCTGGGCCCCCCTCGGCGGCGCCTCCGACGCCGCCCCTGGCGCGCGTAGCGCGCCAGGGAAGGGGGGCTCCAGCGCAGATCCAGCGAAATCCGCGCGGAGCGCGAAAAGTTTATGTTTATGGCGTTTGTTTTTCTTCTTCTCCTTCTTCTTCTAAGGGAGGGGGTCGCTCGCCCGTCCGCGCCCCGATTGCAGGGATGTCTCACACGGTGTGCCTGCCCTTCTTCCCCAGGCCGCCTGTCTTCTGAAAGCCGCACGGCCACCGCTTGCCGTCGCTCGGACGCCCATTTCCCGTGCATCTGTCGGTTTCGTGCGTGTTGTTTTTTTTCCCCCGCTACCCTGCTGATTGCCCCACAGCGAGCCTCGCGGCGGTGACCTTTGTCCAGGCTGACTGCAGAGCGCGGTGGCGCCTGCAGTGGAGGCGTATGCGCGCCTAGAAGAGTCTCGCGGGGTCGGCGTCACAGCCAACCCTCTTCTGAGAGTGAGTGTGTAAAAAGGCTTCGCAAAACGACGCGCAGCACAGCACTGCTTCCACATCGGTTTCGTGCGTGTTGTTGTTGCTCGATGGTCCAGCAGGGTCCCCGATGGTTCTCGCCGAGAAAAAAAATGCACACGTCCGAGCGATGCCAGGACCGCGGCGTGGCAGGACGCGGCGCTGGGGCACCCACGGGGGGAGGGGGGGCGCCCCGGGGTGCCGCGCTCGCCCCTGCGCGGCCGGCTCTCGGGCGGCTCGCTCGCGTCGTGGGATCGGACCCGCTGGTCTTGACAGCAGATCGTGAGGATGCCCCGGGCGAGGCGCCAGTAGTACAGTCGGGGCGTTGACCTAAGGAACCCTAAATAAGGCACGAGGCCCCTTTTCCCATGAGTGAACCTTCGATATCCCATGGAGAAAACCTAAGGAAAAAACCTGAGGCACAGCGCAAAGCAACCAAGGAACACGGAGCCCGTCCCCAACGAAAAGGGCTCCTTCTTCAGGGCCCCGCCTGTACGCCGTGAGCGGGAGCCGCCAAGGGGGTGTTACGCTCGCCAGCGTGGGGGGATGGCTCGAGCGGTTCGCTCGTTTCGGGCCGGGACCCCTCTGCTTTCGGAGCAGATCGTGAGGATGGTTCCATCGAGGTGTTTGCTTGGACCCCCCAAGCAGGCAGAGGAAGGTAATTATCAACATTCGTTTTGTTTTGCGGTCCTCCGCCAGATACGCGAAAGCATTGGCGCATGGGCGTCCCTCGTTAATCAGGCCTGCAACAGACCATTTTCGGATTTGAGCACGCTCCATGGCGACGACAACTGCAGAGATGACCGCGGATGGCGACGAAGAGATGGAAGACGACGGCGACAGGGGCGGCTGGTGATGATGAGTTTAATAGGAAAAACAAAAAACAACATAAACATAAACTTTCGCTGGTCCGCGCGGATTTCGTGGATCTGCGCCAGACACCCCTCCCTGGCGCGCGGAGCGCGCCAGGGGCGGCGCCGGAAGCGCCGCCAGGGCGCTCCAGCGCAAATCCAAGAAATCCGCGCGGAACGCCAGAAGTTTATGTTTATGGCGTTGTGTCTTCATCCCCATCTGTTTAGTGCGGTTATTGTTCCCTCCCGCGTCCCACCCGCGACGCTCACCTCACACACCTCCTGCTCCCTCTCCTTCTCACCTGCACTCGCGCGCGCATCAGACACAAATGCACGCATGTGCAAAGAGTACGCTTACGCAGCAAACATACACACAGCACACATACAGCACACATACAGCACACATACAGCACACATACAGCACACATACACACAGCACGCATACAGACCACGGGTGACCACGCATCAAATACACGCACGCGTCTACAACCGAGCACACACACACACAAACCAACCACCCTCATACACACAAACACACACACATCATACACATACACATACACATACACCAAAGACGCGCACACTGACCTATGCGGTCATATGACACGCACATCAGACCCACACATGCAACACATACACATCCACATGACGCGCACGCAACACAACAAACACGCGCAAGACTCGCATGGCGTGGCATATTCTCGACACCAGAAGGGGGTGCGCAGAGGGGGGTCCCTGAGCGCGAGCTCTATACGCTCCAGGCTCGCAGGGCACGGCGAGCAGGGCATGTTCTCGACACTAGAGGGGGTGCGCAGGGGGTGGTCCCATGCGCAGTCTCTATACGTTCCAGGCTCGCAGGGCATGGCAGGCGTGGCACGTTCTCGACACGAGAGGGTGTGCGCAAGGGCTGGTCTCTGAGCGCGGTCTCTATACGCTCCAGGCTCGCAGGGCGCTGCAGAAATGACCCTTTCTCGACACCAGAGGAGGTCCGCAGGGGGTTGGTGTCTCAGCGCGGTCTCTATACGCTCCAGGCTCGCAGGGCACGGCAGGCGTTGATTTTTCTCGACTCCAGAAGGGTGCGCAGGGGGTGGCCCCTGAGCGCGGTCTCTCCCTCCAGGCTCGCAGGGCACGGCTGGCCCGGTAGCCCCCAAAGGTTTGACCCAGGGCTTGACCCAAGGCTTGGCCCAAGGTTTGACAGGCGCAGCCAACGGCATCGGCGGGGACACGGCCACCAGCATGAGTTTCGCTTGTTTCACTTCAGCTATCACCACGCCAGACATATTATAAGTATGTGGGGTTCCTCGGAAGCACAATTCGAATGAAGAGGCCGTTCTGGCAGCGACGACGACGGCGGTGGAGATGGCGGCAGCCAGCGGTAGACGGCTGCCGGCGGCGATGGCGGGGCGATGCGGGCGAGCCGCCCCCCGTTCAGATTCGAGGGCGGGGGGCGCGGGCTCCCGAGCGGGAAGTGGGCCCCACGCCCTTATTCGGTACTATATCCCCCTCCCCCTCCCCCTCCCCCTCCTCCTCCACAATTACGCAATGACAACGACTCTCCTCTCTCCCCTGGTTGACGTCCGGGACACGTCCGGCCCCCCTCCGCGCACTGGTTTTATACACAAGATTCCCGGGTGGTGGATTTTCGCTGCTGATTTGTTTTCGAAATGCTGCTCTCGCTGAGGCGCTGGCTTCATTTTCTGGCTACCGCTCGTTCCGAATCGTGCTCCCGCTGAAGCGCTGGCCTCATTTCCGCGCTTCCGCTCGTTCCGAAACACGCTCCCGCGGCAGCGCTGGCGTCATTATTTCCGGCGCCATGCCACGGCATGGTTTTCGGTCCTTCCAAATCGGACCCAAAATCTAAAAAAAATGCCCCCCGAAACAACCATCGGAAGTGATTACACATTCGGTGTCAATTCGTAAATTGTTTGGGCCCGTAGAAACCCCTCCCCCTCACCCACTTTGGAGCGTCGCCACGCCATGCTATGTCAGGGTACGCGTTGATCTTCAACACCATGCTATGCCATGTAATCCTATGCCCTGCTGCGACATCCGATTGTGCGAATAGAGAATGGATATACGCCATTGTAAGGGATGGGAGGGAGGGGTGGGACGTCAGTTATGACGCAAGCGCACCTAGCGTGCCCCCCTCGCCCCCCCCCTCCCCCTCCCCTGCCCCCCCTCCAATTCCTCCTCCCCCATCCCCCTCCCCCCCCTCCCCCTCCCCCTCCTTTATCCAGGGGTATGGCCAACAATGTACAGTTGTCGCTTAGGAGCGGTTCCTGGAGCGGTTCCCACTGCTGCCCGATATGTGTCCCGAGGTCTCCGCCCGAGTAGTTTTGCGTTTCTGCATACACCGAGCGTCCTAACAACTGTTCCGCCTGGGATATCCTCAAGCACGCGCTGGTATCAATTCAGGATTCGATTGTTGTCTGGTAGGTTTCCGACAACCCCGCGAATACACTCGACTCTTGTTACGTTGATAAAGTTACTTTACATGCAGTGGTCGCCTTCACTGAAAGCAGGATCCACGATTTGCGCCGCAAAGCTGGCGGGAGTCAGCGCCGCGCGGCTGAAACAAAGCTTTGCACCACAAAACGCGCAAAATAAAAAAAAAATGAACTCGTGCCATGAACTCGTTTGTGGCCCTCCGAAAGATACGCGAAACCATGGGCGGGTGGACGGCCATTCTTCTGGCTCGAAACATCCAGTTCCGCACGACGACGAAAACCGCGGGGACGATCGCGGAGGCGACGATCGCGACGACGAAGAGATGGAGGGCGACTGCGACGGTGGCGACAGCAACGGGGGCGGCGCTGACAATGCGAGCGATGCTCAATGACGAAGCTGCTGGCGGCGATGACGGCGGCGGCGGCGGTCGACGGTGGTCGACGACGACGACGATGACGAAGCGATGTGGGCGAGCCAACCGCGCGGGCCCGGGGGGCGGAGCGCCCCGGATTTCTGAGCGGGAAGGTCGGCCCCTCCCCCTTTTAAATATGGTGCTGCACCTTGATTTCGGGGTGTGGCCAAAAATGCATTTCCCAAACGCACGATGAACTCTCCCGTGTCTGACAGGAGAGCCACCAGGGGGTGTTGCACTCGCAAGTTCCCCGCGAGACCGTGGGGATTTCTCGGGCGGTTTGCTCGTTTAGTGGCCGGGACCCCTCTGCTTTCAGAGCAGAGCGTGCGGACGTCCCCGAGCGAGGCGATTCATTGAGCACTCCGTCGGGCGTTGGCAGAACTGGGTTTAGTGGAACCTGGTTTAATGATTTGCACCGGGGGCGCCCCCCCGCCCCATCTCCACTAACCGGAACTGCCGTCACCCGAAAAACACCAGCTACGGCAAACCTGGTTTAGTGAATCTGGCCAACTGAGAGGCCCCAGGGCCCTACCACTAACCGGGCCCCCTTACCCGGGGTCCTGGAAATTCCCGACTCCGACCGGGGACCGCCAGAGGTCGCACACCGGCCCGTTCGCAGCCCGAGTGCGGGGACGCCTCGGGTGGCTCGCTCGCTTCGTGGCTGGGACACCTCTGCTCTCGGAGCAGAGCGTGAGGACGTCGCGATCGAGGCGCCTGCTTTTTGGCACCCCAACAGGGGGAGGGGGGGGGGGGCACCGGGCGCTGCGCGCTCGCCCGTTCGCGGCAGGCGTCTCGAGCGGCGCGCTCGCCGCGTGGCTGGGGCTCCTCCCGGCTTTCGGAGCAGACCGTGAGGACTCCTCGAGCGAGGCTATGGTTTCAGCACCTCGAGGGGGGCCGACAGGACTCCTCGAGCGAGGACTCGCCAGGACTCAGCAGATCGTCAGGACTCCTCGAGCCTCGAGGACTCCGTCAGCTTTCTGAGCAGATCGTCAGGACTCCTCGAGCGAGGGGGGGCCGCCAGTCAAACCCGTCGGTTCGCAGGCAGACTGTGGGGATGTCTCAGACGGTTCGCTCGTCACGTGGCCGGGGCTCATCTCTCTCGGGGCATATCGCGAAGATGTACCGAGCGAGTCAGACGCAACGCACCTCCGGCCCCAACAACATCCTGATGTAGCAGGCATAACATCTGGGAGCTCCCAGGGGGAGCCGCCAGGGGCTGCTCAGTCGCCACAGGCTGAAATTTTCTCACCCAAACACTCAAACAAGGATCTCCGCGTCGAGTAAATCAGTGTTCGAGGCCCCCACGATTCACCCAAGACGGCCCAAAAGGCCCCGAAGATCGCCAAGGGGGCCCACAAGACGTCCCAAGAGGCCTCCGCGAGACATCCCAAGAGACTCCGAGAGGGACCCAAGAAGCCCCTGAGCCCACGGAGGCTCCCCAAGCTCCCCAAATGATGCCACGCTCCCATGGCAAGGGCAGCTCCTATGGCAAGGGCAGCTCCTGGATGGGCGAATGGGAAAACACAAAGCGTTAAGAGTTCAACTCCTTCCTGCTACCCTGTTGCACAGGCGCGGCGGCGGTGTTTGCCACAAGCGGCTGGGTAATTATCCTCGGCGGCATGTCCTTTGCTCTAGAGTTCCGGCCACGTCTGCGCAACTCCCATTCTCTACATCTGCCCAGCCATCACTCGCCTCTACACCTTCTGGCTGTCGCTGCCACTTCGCACGCTGCGCATCTCTGTCTCAGCCGAATGCTGGTCACCACTTCCCCAACACCCTTTTGCACGCCGCTGCACCCATCAAACGTTGTTACACGTTCTGCCTGGCCGCTTCTTTCTGGACACCAATATCCGTCTCAGCTCCCTGTCGTTTCCTCCACGCCTCTACTCCCCTCACCGTCTCTTCGCATTCTGCCAGTTACTATCCCTCGACGCACATGTCCGTCTCTTCAGGAAACCGGCAACGACTTCGCAGAGACCCGTTTCCATGCCTCGACCCCCTATCACACGCATTTGGTCCTTCTGGCTGTGCCAATCCCTCGCCGCGCAAATTCACCTTAACAGAGCGCAAGCCATTTCCACGCCTGTCGAATCATCGCGCGTCTGCACAACTTCTGGCTGTTTGCTACTCTCGACCTCGAAGTCCGTTTCAGCAAGCCGGTTTTTGCTCCACGCCTTTGACCCCACCGCACTTCTCTGCCTCGTCCTGCTGATACATATTTGTCCTCGCCGGGATGTCCTTCTCTAACGATGTCCGGCCATCACTCGTCTCTGCGCTTTCTGGCTGTCGATCCCATTTCGCCCGCTGCGCGTCTCCCTGTTCCACGCCGCTGCACCCATCACACGTCTCTTCACCTATTGTCTGCATATTTTCTCGACACCCATGACCATCTCAACAGCCTGTCTTGTCCTCTACGCGTCTGCTCCAACCATTTGTTTCACAGGGCTTCGGAAAAAAACCGTCGGCACAGACAGAATCAGCCCGCCCGAGGCTCAAGACCGATGCAACCTTCAAACTCGACACCCAGACCTGTCCAGGGGCGCGTTCTGGCCCCACCGCCTTGTGAGAAGGCATCCATCTTCTCACCTTCCCCCCTCGCTCGCCGCCGAGATTCTACTCCCCCGGCACGTCTCCTCACAGTCTGGCATTTACTTCTCCTCGACACGCGTGGCCGTCGTCTCAAACTGCTGGCCACGACTTCGCAAGCTTCCCGTCGCCACGCCTCTCCATCCGTCGCGCGTCTCGCTCATATGGCCGTGCCTTTGCCTTACCACGCAAGTCCGCCTCAGCAGAAAGCTGCACACAACTTCGCTAAGGCCCTCAGCTTCCACGCCTATCCTACCATCACACGGCTCTGCACTTTCTGGCTGAGTGATATTCTCGGCGCTCACTGATGTTTCGGCGGGCAGTATTTGCCTCCACGCCTCTGACCTAATGACACTTCTCTGTCCCATCCTCATTCTACTCGCCACCGTAACTTGTGCACGCTGGGGCGTGTTAGAATGCTCCTCTGCTGCCTGGTAAGGACTCGCTAGTATTTTGTAGGACCGATGCCATTTCCTACTCGTATGCGCGGTGCTAAATCAGTGCCCATATCAAGTTCTGAAAACGGAGGGGCTGGCCGAGGTGGGTCAAAACAGCAAAGAAACATCCTTACCAAACAAAGCCCAAAATAAACCCGGAACAGTCAACACAGCTGAAACAAAACCACACCCAAACAACAAACAACCAATCTCGCCCCAAGAAGGCCGAAAGGCCTACAAAGTAGCCCCAACGATGCCCAAGAAGGTATCCAGACACCCCAATAGTGCTGCTTCAAAGAAGCCACATGCAGCCTCAACACGGCCCCCATGACGGCCCAAGAGGGGTCAAAGAGAACATCCAAGAAGCCCTCAAGAACGCACGACACGCCATCCCGTTTAGGTTTTGGCAGACGCTTGCGTGCTGCTCCCTTCCAGCTTCCGCAAGCCCAAGACGGCCCAAAAGGTCCCCAAGAGGGCTATGAGACAGCCCAACAGAATCCCCTCAGGGCCCCAAGACGGCCCAGGGGGCTCCAAGAGCGTCCAGTAGGCCCTCAAGACGGCCCAGAAAGCCCCGAGACGGCCCAAGAGGCCCCAAGGAAGGGTCCAGGAGCCCAAGAGGGGGAAATCGAGTTGGCCGTGACAGCCTATTCCTGCAGGATTGCCTTCAAAACTCCAGCATGCCCCAAAGCAGGAGGCCCCCAGAGGCCCTCAAGACGCCCCCGAGAGGCCCAAGAGACAACCAAGAGGCCTCACAGAGGTCCCCCTACATAGACCACCAGAGGCCTCCTAAACGGACCGAAAAGGCCCAGAGGCCTACTGCGCTGGCGCGCTGGCGGGGTACGCCGCAGCTAGCTGGATAGAATTGGTTTCGACTGCATGCCCGTCGTTTCAGAGTGCTGGTTCCGACTACGCAAATACCCAAGTTCTATGCCTCTCCTGTCATCACTCGTCTCTACATCTGGCTGCCGCTGCCAGTTCACACGCTGCGCATCTCCATCTCAGCCGAGTGCGGGTCACCACGTCCCGGCTCCCTGTTCAAGGCCGCTGCCCCCATCACACGTACCTTTGCATTCTGCCTGTTTGTTTTCTTGGCACCCACGTCCGTCTCGGCAACATGTCTTGCCCTCGCCCGTCTCTTCACATTCCAGCAGTTACTTTTCCGCGACGCGCATGGCCTTCGTTTCAAACAACTGGCCACGACTCCGCAGGCTTTCCGTTTCCACACCTCTCCTTCCATCACACGTCTCACTTTCTTCTGGTTGTAACTTCCCGTCAACACGCAATACCGTCTCAGCAGAGTGCTGGTCACCTGGTCACGATTTTGCATGCTTTCCATGTCCACGCCTACCCAACCATCACACATCTGCACACGTTATTCCTGCCTGTTTTCTCGAAGCCCGAGTCCGTCTCAGCAGGCCACCTGTTCCTGCACGCCTCTGACGCCATCGCATGTCTGTCCCGTCCAGCTGTTACATATTTTTCTTCGACGAACATGTCCGCATTTTCAGAGTGGTCCCCACGACGTCCCACGATTGTTTACCGGACAAGGGGATCAAAACGAATTATTCTTCAGAATTAAGAATTCAATGATACCAGAGAAAAAACGCATCGAAGTCTGTTTAGGGCTATAAGGCTATGGGTCTATTGGATTATAGAACGATGGGACTATGGAGCTATAGGGCTATGGCACTATAGGCCTATAGGGCCATAGGGCTATAGGTCTATAAGGCTGTAGGGCCGTAGGCTATAGGGCTGTAGGGCTATAGGGCTGTAGAGCTGTAGGGCTATCGGGCCATGGGGCTCTGGGACTATGGGGCTATAGGGCTATACAGGGCCATAGGACTATGAGTCTATAGGGCTATGGGGCCATAGGGCTATAGGAACATGGGGCTACAGGGCAATGGGGAAATAGGGCTATTGGGCTGTAGGGTTACAGGGCTATAGGCATATAGAGCTATAGGGTTATAGGGCTATAGGACTATAGAGCTGTACGGCTATAGTACTCTAAGGCTATAGAGCTATACGGAATTAGGGCTACAGGGCTGTAGGGCTGTTGGGCTATTGGGCTATAGGGCTAAAGAGCTATAGGGCTCTGGGGCTAAAATGCTATTGGGCTGTAGAGCCATAGGGCTATGGAGCTCTAGGGCTCTAGAGCTCTAGGGCTCTAGGGCTATCAGGCTATAGGGCTATAAGGCTATGGGGTTATAGGGCTACTGGGCTATAGGGGTGCCAGGGTACCCGCGCACCCGGTCGGGCCAGATGAATCCGCGAGGACCCTTACAGAGGCAAGCTCTGTAGCAGCAGCAGCAGCAACAACAACAGCAACCCCACCGCCACCAACAACAACACCACCCGCAACTAAACCACCACCACCACCAACAACCATTTTAAGACTGTTAGCTCATATCTGCTCACGTGCCAATCAATACGTATATCCCAAACCCTCGGTACCCGCCCTCGTCTTCGATCGTACCCACTATGGGGGTATATCTTCTTTACCTGCCACGCGCACTTAGTGCAGCCCCTAATTAAAACAAAAGGAAGAAAAGACGGGTAGAAAGGGGAGAATAATGGAACACGAGAGAGCAGGAGGGGGGCAAGGAGCAGAAAACAAATGGTATACCCAGACGGGCAGATCGGGCAGGCAGACCCATAGCGGGCAGGTCGAGAAGGCGGGCCCAGGCGACCAGGTCGAGCAGGCGGGTTGCTGAAGCGTGGGTCCTGCATGAATCGCGAGGAAGTCTCAAGCGATAGCGCGACTCCCAAGTCAATCGTGAGAAAACCCATAGCGAGAGCCTCATTCCTGAGCGCCGAGGGCGCATCGTCTGAATACACTGCGAGGAAGTCCCACGCGAGAGCGCGATTCGTATACAAATTGTGAGAAGTCCCGCGCGAGAATGCGATTTGGGAATCAACTAGGAGGAAGTATCAGGCGGGAGCCGCTGTTCTCGTAAACTGGGGGCCATCAGCCAAGTTTGAGCCGAGTGACTTTCCCTGATTACAAAATGAGGTGCGAGCCATGGGGAAAACACTTCAATTTAACAAACACAATGGTCACCAGAGCGGGGGGACCAACAGTAATTCCCCAATCAGAGCTTGCCTCTGTAGGGGTCCTAGCGGATTCATATGGTTAGGTTAGGTTTGCCGCCGATATTCACCGCACGCCCGGGTGCCCGGGTGCCCAGGGGTGCCCAGGTGCCCGGGTGCCCGGGAGTGCCCGGGTGCCCGGCCGGGTGCCCGGAGTTGCCCAGCCGGGTGCCCGGAGGTGCCCACCCGGGTGCCCGGGTGCCCCGGGGTGCCTGGGTCTCTATCGCCCTATAGCCCTATAGCTCTATAGCCCTATATCCTTATAGACCTATAGACCTATAGACCCATAGCCCTGTAGCCCTATCGCCCTAAAGCCCTATAGCCCTAATAGCCCTATAGCCCTATAGCCCTATAGTCCTTATGCCCTATAACCCAATCGCCCTATAGCCCTATAACCCTATAGCCCTAATGGGCCTATAGCCCTATAGCCTTATTGCCCTGTAGCCCTATAACCCTATGTTCCTATAGCCCTATAGTCCTGTAGCCCTAGCCGCATGCTCCTATAACCGTATAATAGCCCTAAAAATATCATGATTGGGGCTTTTCTCCGGTGTCATTATATTCTTCAAACACCAACACCAACACCAATACCACCAACAACACCACCACCACCAACAACACCACCACCACCACCACCACCACCACCACCACCACCACCACCAACAACAACAACAACAATTACTAGCACGTGGGGACACACCGTTCTCACCAGTGCCAGGGTTTTCATAGGAGGCGGGCAATACCCCCACTTTGTGGGGGGGCCGGTTCAAGCTCTACCAAATTTCCAAACGACTCTTCGCCACCACCCACACCCAGCTTCCCGCCCTATGACGTTCGGACACTTCACTTCGTGGCATGCGGACGACCGTGGCTACTATTCAGGGCCCCGCGGCCGACGACGACGGCGTGCGCGCGCGAAGAAAAAACGAATGTGTCCCGCATGGTATTATTTGACAGGGATGATGGCCCTGGCAGGTGCGCAACCGTTGTTGCAGAAGTTCGAAAAAGTTGCTCGCAAAAGCCCGTTGGACAGAAATGATTAAAAAGTGTTGGGTTTCCTACGAATCCGCACGAGCGCGCGGGATGAAAGTTTGACAATTTTTGTTTGAAAAACAATTGTTTTTTATGTTTTTATGTTAAAATCGCTATAATAACTAAGGTTTTGGAAGGATTTCGTCTTGCGCGCGCGAATGTCCACTTTACCTTATTTTTTGCAAGGGATTCTTGAAGTTTGGTTATGTTGGAACAAGAAATGTCCACTTTAGCTTAAGGGAAAACCGATCGTAACAACACAACCGGATCCGGACCAACCCGTTTTGCCTGAGACTTCCTCACGAAAATGATGAAAATGAGGCTGCGGCCTAGGCGCGGCGGGGGGGTCGTGCACCAGGGGCCCCAACAATAATTACTCTTGAGAAGTAATAATGTTCAACAACAACAACAACACCAACAACTACAACAACAACAACAACAACCACAACCACAACCACAACAACAACAACAACAACAACAATCATGATAATTATGTTCGCTCTTATCTGCTCGAGTGTCATTCAACGTGTACCCGCCCTTTTCGTCTTCAATCGTACCCCTTTTGGGGGGTATATCTTTCGTCCCTGAAGGCCGGGTCCCAGCAAGCGGCCGGGTGGCCGCGGACTGTCGGCCTGGACAGCAGCAGCGCTGATCGGCGGCAACCCGACCCCAAGAGGGACGACAGGGGACCGACCAGGACGACGACGACGACGACGACGACGACGACGACGACGACGACGACGACTACGACGACGACGACGACGACGACGACGAGCGAGAGCGAGAGCGAGGGCGAGACCGACAGCGGGGCCACGAAGGGCAGGAAGGGGGGCACGAAGGGCGACAGCGGGACCACAAAGGGCATGCATATGGGGCCACGAAGGGCGCAAACGAGCGGGGGCCACGAAGGGCAGATAATGCGGGGCCACAACGGGCAACGACGGGGCCACTGAGGGTAGCAACGGGGCCACGTAGGACAGCGAGGGGGCCACAAAGGGCGACAGCGGGGCCACGAAGGGCATTCATATGGGGCCACGACGGGCGCGAACGAGCGGGGGCCACGAATAACACACGTATATTAAGCCACAGAGGGCGAGAACGGGGCCACTGAGGGCAGCAACGGGGCCACGAAGGGCAGCAAGGGGGCCACGAAGGGCGACAGCGGGGCCACGAAACGCATGCATCTGGGGCCACGACGAGCGTGAACGAACCGGGGGCCACGAAGGGCGTACATAATTATGGGGCCGCGAAGGGCAGCGAGGGGGCCACGAAACGCTGCAACGGGGCCACGAAAGGCAGCGAGGGGGCAACGAAGGGGCGCAACGGGGCCACGAAGGGCAGCGAGGGGGCCACAAAGGGCTGCCACGGGGCCACGAAGGGCAGCGAGGGGGCCACGAAGGGGTGCAACGGGGCCACGAAGGGCAGCGAGGGGGCCACAAAGAGCTACCACGGAGCCACGAAGGGCAGCGAGGGGGCCACAAAGGGCTGCCACGGGGCCACGAAGGGCAGCGAGAAGGCCACGAAGAGCTGCAACGGGGCCACGAAGGGCAGCGAGGGGGCCACGAAACGCTGCAACGGGGCCACGAAGGGCCGCGAGGGGGCCACGAAACGCTGCAACGGGGCCACGAAGGGCAGCGAGGGGGCCACGGAGACAGCAACGGGCCCACGAAGGGCCGCGAGGGGGCCACGAAGGGCTGCAACGGGGCCTCGAAGGGCAGCGAGGGAGCCACGAAGGGCTGCAAGAGCGCATGAGCGCGTTTCTTTAGTACGTTGTGAGCAACGAGAGCGCGACTCCAGAGCGCCGAGACAGCGACTCTGGAATACAATGTAAGGAAGTCCCAAGCGAGAGCGCGATTCCTAAGTAAAATGCGAGGAAGTCTCGGGCGGGAGCGAGCATCCTGGCTAAATTGATTGGAAGTATCAGGCTGAAGCCGTTGTTGTTGCAATCTGGGTGCCAGGGGCGCAATTTTGTGCCTGGTGATTTTCCCTGCTAAAAACCAGGGTGCGAGTCCCGGGGAAAACACTTCAATCAAACCAACACAATGGTCACCGGAGCGGGGTCAACATTAACTACTGTTCAATAGTGAGAGGTCAACACCAACACCAACACCACCACCACCAACAACAACAACAACAACAAGAATCCGCAGCGCGGAACCTCGAACCTCACTTCAGCCAAGCGCCCAGGGACAGTGAATGACCGTTCGGCCCCCTCACTCTGATCATGGATCTCTATACATTTACCTCTGCAGCAAACTACAGGACACTGACCTGCAAGCTCACAATTCCATGCCCCTGCCCTCTGCCACGGTGACACGTCTTTACACCATCTTGAGTCGCAGATCCTTCACACGCAATGCACGTGCTGGCCCCGATTGCGCAGGCTTCCCCCTTCCAGACCACTGCCACGATCTCTGAACATTCTGGCTGCCATACTTTCCCTCGACACACGAGCTCGTCTCAACAGAGTACGGGGACAGACATTACACTTTCCCGTTCGCACGCCGCTGACGAGGCCCATGTCTGGCCCCCAAAGCGTTAGAGGAACAAGCATGGAAGGACTTCAGGAACAGAGCGAACCCCTTTCTGAAACCGAACTGGTCTTTGTTTCAGCGCCTGTACCGTACTACGCGAACCTATACCTGCGGCTGATGCATCGACTCACGCGCTCGCCTCAGCAGAAATGCGGCTATTACTTTGGAGGCTCCTCCCTCCAAGCCTGCAACCCCCTTCGCACGTCTGTGCACCCGCTGGCTGCTGTCTACCTCGGCACGAGAATCCGTATCGGACGGGTGCTGTCAACGCACTCGCAGCCATCCTTACCCACGCCTCTGCTCATACCAAACACCCACGAAAACTACAACTGCTGGCGTCGTCAACACGCAGACAAAAATTCGAAAGCGACAGGCATGAGTATCGTTTAACCGATTCCCATCCCCAGCGGCGTGGCCTGGGCCCCATTGGCCGATTTACCCCGCTAGATGGGGATATAGGTCGTTCCCTTCGGGTTTCGAGGGGTGTATCCCCAACTGGGGGAGTAATTTGGTGGGGGTCTCGAGGGGGATGGGGATGGGGATGGGAGGGGGTTAAACGGTACTGAAGGCAGACCAGAGACAGGGCGTGCGGAAGGCGAGGACGAGGACAAAGAGCAGCCGGAGGCAGAGGCCGCGCGCCGCCGTCGCCATCCTTCCTCCCGGCACGGCGCACAGCCGCAAGCACAGCTGCAGGACGCCTGATAGAAACCTGACGGAACGCAAGGCCCTGTCACATTGGTTCTTCGACCCACGCCTTATGTTGCTCCTATCGTACTTGGGGACCACATCCCAGAAATAATTTCGAGCGCCCCGAAAAGTATCGAAACAGTGTCGAACGAATATCACCTCCCAGGGCCTGACACTTGAAAACCCTCAAGTTTAGGTATTTTCCTGATGCTCGAAATTCTTGCTGGTGATCAAGGCTAAACTAGATTGGAACATCATAGCCCACGCCGAAGAAATAGCACGTCTGGCGACCTGCCGGTACCACTATTCTGCTGACCTTTCCGAGGCACTGTCCCCGCCGGACGATCCTGCCACGCCGATCACTGATGGCTACCACATTGCATGGCACTTCCTGCCACCCCGAGCAGAACTCGAAGCGCGGGTCCACGCCTTGTCGTATCTCCCTGCGCAGTAAGACTCATGGACCTTCGTGACAGCCTTTGGTCGGCACAACACCGCCATCACACGTGGCAGCAGTAAGGCGTGAGGGACAAGTGACCAGCGTGAAACAATCTCGAATCTTGCATTCCCTCGATTCCCTCGAGCATGACACTATGTTGTTCAGTAGCAAGGATAGATCTTGGACCTCAGAAAGCCATCACCCCCGCTGTCTTTGCCGCGTGGAACGAACATACTGAGCGGCAGCTGAACAGATCTGCCACTCCTGGAATCGCTGCGAGCATGCCTACCGCCGGGCTGCTGGCACTGATAACCTCAAGGCTGCCATGACTAACCGCAGCAAGTCGACGCATGCGACTCCGCGGAGATGGCCCATGGCACTGCCATCCACGCCGGTCGAAGGACATCGCGACTCTGGCCCCGAGACGAAGCAAGCAGCACGGGACACGAGAAGACAGGAGAGGAAGGGCAGTGCCACATAAAGCGTCTTGCTCATGCCCGTGTCGATCGTGTCCTCCTCCGGCAGGTTGAAGATGGCCTGCCGGGGCACGAGCAGGGAGAGCACGAGCAGCGGAATCAACGAAGACGAGAGAGCTGGAGGGAACTGAGAGGGGGACCAGGAGCATGATGAGGGACAGGCGGGCACCAACTATACACCTTCATCGAGCCTGTCCAGAGACACCCTGGGCACAGGATTCGTGCATACGCCTATAATGCTCCCATCGTATTTGAGGACCACATCTCAGAAATAATTTCGAGCAACGGGACAAGGTATCGAACCAATGTCGAACGAGTATCGCCCCCCAGGGCCCGACACGCGAAAACCCTCCAATTTGAATTCTTTCTGATGATCAAGGCTGAAGAGGGTTGGAACATCATAAATATACGCCCTTTTGGATTGGTCGGGAAGGAATATACAAAAAATCGTTTAGGGCCAGGGCCTCGCAAGAGTCGGTGTGGTCTGTATAGCAGGGTTGTGCCTCCACAAACTCGAGGCCTCCCTGATGGCGTCAGAGTGGAAGGGATCGCGACGCATCGCCGATGCATCGACGCCGTATCGACAATGCATCGCCGATACATCGGCGACGTCGATGGTGCATCGCTGGCGCAAGCGTGGAGAAATCGGGACCCGCATCGGGCCACATCGCCGATGCATCGGCGATGCGGCACGATCCCCCGAACCCGTCTACTCCGACCCCATCCAGGAGGCCTACACAATCTGGGCGTCGGTCTCTGACACCGCGCGGATCGTTCAACCTGCAACGATCCCAGCTCTCCGATACAGTCAACCCGTATCATAAGGACGCGCGGTAAGGATGCTAGGGCCTTGGAGGCCAATGTGAACGCTTTCCGAACGAGGTTGGCCAGCGAAAGTCGCTAAGGATGGCGTGCGCGCGCGAACAGCGGCGCGCTGCAGCGCACAAAAAGCGCGCAAAGCACGCGCAGGCGCGCACAAACGCGCACTAACGTGTCTAGACGCGCTCGGGCGCGCGGAGGCGCACCGGCTCGAAAAGCTTGCAGGCCGAAGGGGGAAGGATGAGAGTCTACCCTTGGGAAGGTTGCCCATTCTTTCTATGCGGGTTGACTGTACTGCGGATCGCCCGATGTCGGCCGATCTCGGGACCACAGGCGGCGTTCAATCGGCGGTGAACAAACCTCCCTTTACTAAGCCTCCCCTTGAAGAAAAAGGCCTGAGACCGAAACCGACGAGCCTGGACCCGCAAAAATGACGGCCGCGAGGCCCTCTCGCGAGCCGAAAGCGGCCAATTCTTTAATCGACGCGTCAGGGTAGGAGGTCTGTCCACCTCCGAGCGTTCAAAGCCTTGAGCGCCCACGCCGGGGACGCCAGGGCAGGGAGCCTCGGCCTCGAGCGGGCCTCCCGGCAGAAGGCTGGGGGAGTGGCCAAGAGGCCAGAGCTTCACCTGGGTTAGGTTGCTCCCATCCTACTTAAGGACCGCATCCCAGAAATAATTTCGAGCACCCAGAAAAGTGTCGAAAGAGTGTCGAAAGAGTGTCGAAACAGTGTCGAAAGAGTGTCTAAAGAGTGTCTCCCAGGGCCCGACACGTGAAAACCCTCGAGTTTTGGGGTGCGCTCGAAATCCTTTCTGGTGGTCAAGGCTAAAGGCTGGAACCTCATAATCCCTGGGCCGGAAGTGGTACGTCAACGTCTCGATCGCAAGGATGCAATGGAACGCACAAGGACATACTCGCACTATATGTTCTCTTTGGGGGCGAACGTCCGACCCAAACATCCAGTATACCCATCTTGTAGTGTAGCGTGTCCCGAGCGGTGTCCTGCCAGGAAGCGCTCGCCACGACGCATACATATACGATAAGATCTCTCGGTGCGCGCATCGCCCCCGGGGGGGCGACGCACATATGGTAGAAGTGTGTTGGGGTGACGCCGATGCAAGACCCCCCGACGTCCGGATGGCTGTACTCGGCGAATTTGTGCCGCGACGAGGCTGGCGTTGGCTTCTGAGGCGCGGTTGGCCCAACCGTAAACGATCGCTGGCTCCTGACAGATCGCCCGGCATCGGCCGATTCCGGGCCCCTGGCGGCGTTCAGCCTTGCACGCCCTCGCTCGGGTCGCCGCCGCGTCAATACGACACGAACTCACACGTTTCCCTCCACCCATCACAGCGGTCCACAAACCTGGGGAGGTCCGCGCGGACTCCTTGCATCGGCGCCAGCCCCAGGAGAGCCCAGAATCGAATCGATAAGTCGGATCGGCGATCGACATGAATCGGGTCGGCGGAAATCGGCAGCCCAGTCGGAAAAAGTCGAATCGGCGGAAATCGGCAGGCTAGTAGGCCTTCAATAAGAAATCGGAACCCAAATCGGAATCCCAAGTCGAATCGAATCGGAATCGGCAATCATCGAAATCGAATCGAATCGACTCGGAGGAAGCGAAATTAGCCCTGCAGCCCCCCCCCCCTGGCGCGCGGAGAGCGCCAGAGGCGAATCTGGGGCGCCACCGTGGCGACGAGGGCCCCCCCCGGAGGCCAGCTGCCAGTGTCTCAGCTCGCCATACTCTGACATCACGAGCCAGCTGTGGCAGGAGGGCCCAGAATCGAATCGATAAGTCGGATCGGCGATCGAAATCAATCGGATCGGCGGAAGTCGGCAGCCGAATCGGGAAAAGTCGAATCGGCGGAAATCGGCAGTTTAGCAAGCCTCCATTGGAAAATCGGAGCCCAAATCGGAATCCAAAGTCGAATCGAATCGGAATCGGAATCCATCGAAGTCGAATCGAATCGAATCGGAGGAATCGAAACGAGCCCTGCTGTGGTGCCGACAGCGTGCACCCAGGCAGATCTGGAGACAAAGTGTTTGTTTATTTCCGCGTGGCGGTCGCGACCCCGGGGGCGGGTAGGCGGGGGCTTGGGCCCTGTGTAGACGGGGCACGCCGGGGTGGGAGCGTGCTGCGATCGACATGACAAGGAGCCGAACTCTATACACCGACGCTTTTCCCGGCCCCGCAATGGAACTCGCACAAGAAAGCGGACCCTGGTGTATACGGATCCTGGTGTATACATGTTTCGTTGTTTCCCAGAGAAGCGGGGGAACAAACATAGACCACACCACCCCGACGTCGTCCCCGACCCTCCACAAGTCCTGGGATTGAATAACAGCCCGCATCTGGTAATGTATACGCTCTAGTTTTCGACATAACATGCGCGCGAGCACCAGCATGTGGTAAGGTGTGGTCCAGGCCCCCCCCGTTCGCACGATCGGTACTCTTACCTCGAGGGGGGGGGCCGAGCAGCGACCGTTACGCGCCGGAGGATAGAAAAAAGTATTTGGCGGCGCGCACAAGGGTGTATGTATAGGGGGAGGGGGGAAGGCTTCCAGAAAAGAACCTGGCTTCTCAAAGGCGCCAGGCTTACATCTACAGATCAGGCCCGCGCCTTCTAAGCAGGGGTGCTTCTAAGAAGCGTTCCCCCCTCCACCTACCCCCCTCTTGACTGCCTAACCAGACAGACCAACCCAACCTAACCCGAAGACCCAAACTTCGGGGTTGAGGGGGGGGTATGCGTTCCACGTGTTTTTTTCATGGTTCCCCGCCCCCCCCCCAACACACACACACACACACACACACACACACACACACACGCACACACACAAAACACAAAACACAAAACACAAAACACAAACACAAACACAAACACAAACACAAATACAAACAACAACACAAACACACACACACACACACACACACACACACACACACGCACAAACACACACACACACACACACAACAAAGGAAAAATCACCTGCGAGTGACCACTGCGCACGACTGGGGATATAAAAAAAGACCCTCTGGACCCGCACAGGTCGACTAGGAGATCGACTACATCATTGGTTTACCCCAAATTTGATTTCCTCGCCGCGTATACAAAAAACATTTGGAATGCTAGATATACGAGCATTATATTATTTGTTCGTCGACTCGACGAGGAAATTAATTCTGGGGAAAAAATGTGAGGTAAACCAATTTGGGACCCCCCTCCCTGGCGGCGGCGCCGGAGTTGCCGCCAGGGGTTCCAGCCCTGGGGCGGACCTCCAACAGTGTATGCCTATGCCGTTCTTTGGCTGGGGATCTGAAAGAACACACACACACGACCCGCACCAGGGGCCCCGTGCCGGCGAGCCATCACTTGAGCAGGGACCGACCATCCCGGCATGCCTAGAGTCCTACCACGACATGTTCTTAGAACCCAAAAGTGTTCTAAATACAAAAACAATGTTCTTAGAACATGAATCCGATGTGTTAAAACAAGACAGTCCCAGCCAGACATGTTCTAAGAACATGTCGTGAAAACCACACCAAAAAAACATTGTTTGGTAGACCTATCGGCGCGTCAGGACGCTTCGCCACTGCTTGAATCACGCGAGAAGCCTCGGGCCGTGCGGTGGCTGCAGCAAAACCTCGGACCGGCGCGCGCGGCCCCGGGTGCGCCCGAGGGATGCAGCGGCGTCCTCCCGACCGCGGTGCCAGGGTCGGGCATGTCCTCCTACAGGCGGATTTTGAAAGAACAGAAAATCATTGCAAAAATATTGTTTCAAAAAATCGCTCAAAGCCCGAAAGCCAAAGCCCCTCCTGAACCCAAAGTGGCCCTCATTTCGGCGTCTGTCTTGACTGCACGTGCGCCAGGTACGTGTCGTGAGGGCTACAATAGGAGCTCGACCAGTGCGGGAGGAGGAATATCTACCCTTTTTGAGCCCCAAAGGCCACCCTTTGGGGGCCCGAGAGGGCCCCTTCTGGGGGCTCTGACGGGCCCCTTCCTGCAGCCCTCGCTGCCCCCCTCCTTGATCGCCCCCCCATTACGCACCCTCCGACCCGTGCAGCTGGCTCTCTGCCGGCGCCAGGCAGAGGCGGCCGCGCAGGGAGAGGGCGCGGCAGCGGATCGCCGAAGCTGGCTTGCCGCACGCCAGACCAAAAGGTACAGTAGGAGACCGACCACCAGTAAGGGCCCCCTCAGGCCGAAAATGGTGAAAAACCTCCCGTCGCGATTCCTTCACTTCACATCGCGCCGGGGTCTGGGCTCGAAGACCGATGGGCCCCCCCAGTTCTCGCGTCCCTCCTCGACGCTCGGTGGCTGTGCGGGGCATCGCTCGGGCCTCCAGCGGCCGTCCCGGGGAAGATCCGGGCTCCCCTGGGAAGCTCTCAACGTGGCGCAGCTGCCGGAAAGCATCCCGGGGCGAGCAGACACCCACCGACTGGGGAGACCCGATGGTACCAATACAGCCACTCCCCAGACCTCTCCAGGAGTGCGTTCTGACCCGGACTTCGAGGCGAATCCAGCAGTGGCGACGAAGGCCTCCCAGGAGGGCGAAAAAAAAAGAAAACGGTGTCGACGAAACAGGGAAACGCGACACCAACACCACAAGGGCGAGGAGATGCGAGGAGGCAAAGGGGTCTCCCTGATGGTGTGGTTCCCCCCTCTCGAGACGTTCCCTATCCCCAGATCGGGGAGGCAACGTGGACCTCGTCGCTGGAGATGGGCCCCCTGGCGGTGTTGGTGTCACTTCTCCTCCCTCCGACGTGTCCTCCGCCAAAGGACCAGCCACAAGTCCTGTCCCGCAGTGCCCCTCTGCGACGCCCTGAGGTCGGAGCAGGCGGCCGAGGGACGAGCAGGGCTCTGCCTGGAAGCTCTCCAGGAGGCGCAGCTGCTGGGAGAGCATCCCGGGGCGAGAAGAACCCCAGGGGCCAATCACAGGTCCTGAGCCCCATTGGGCACAACAATGGAATATACGTACGCTCAGTCGACGCATCCGTTCTCCTCTTTCCCTGCGTCTCCGTCGTCTCTTTCTCTGCACCCTCCTCTTCAAGCCTCTGCCAGCGAGAGAAAACCGTAGCAACGTCGCACTTAGGTCGAAGGGAAGCTTCCCGGGGGGGAATCCCGGGGGGGGGGTCAGATACGCATCCGCCCCTGGGCGTCCCGGAGCCCCAAAAAGCGCCAAGGCGCGCCAAGAGTGCCCCAAGATGCCCCCAAGACGGTCCAAGAATGACTTGTCGTCGTCGCCGCTCCCCCGACTTTCACTGGGCCCTCCCAGCCACAGCGAAATTGAGCCACGTTGTAGATGAGTCGAAGAGAGAGCCCCTTCCCTTTGATCCCTTTTTCGCCGGAGAGGGGGGGGTCCCCGGAGAGAGCACGGGGGGAGTCCCGGACACGGTCCCGGAAAGAATCCTGGGGGAGTCCCGGGGAGGTCCCGACCCAGATACGACCCCCCCTGGACGATTCGGGGGCCCAGAAAAGCCGTACAACGCAGCAAACATGCCTTTAGATGCCCCCAAGACAGTCTTCGAGGGCCCCGAATCGCTCAAGTATCGGTCCAAGTCGCCAAAGAAGCCTCCAGACAGCCTACGTAAACGGTTTCCAGCACCCCAAGAGGCCTCCAAGAGAACTGCCATGAGTGCCCCAAGAGACCAAAATTTTGATTTTCATTAGTTTTTCACTGTCTTTGGCTTTCTCGCCTTTCTGGGCCGAAGGGGCCCCCAAGACCGCCCAAGACTGCACAAGAGGCCCCCAAGAAGGTCCCGAGACAGCCCAAGAGGACCCCAAGACGGCCCAAGAGAACCTCAAGACAGCCAAATAATGCCCCCAAAGGGCCCCAAGCAGGCCTAAAAAGAAGACCACGAACCGACATTTCAAGCTTCCCGCCCCAAGAAGCCCCAGGAAGGCCCCAAGAGCCCCTCAAGGGGCCCGAAGAGGCCCCCAAGAGACCCCCGTAAGAGGCCCAACAGAGACCCCAACAGGACCGTAAACATCCAAGAGGCCTTTCAACCACAACCCCAGCACGGTGGCGGGAAGGGCCGCAGCCGAAAGGCTCCCTGTCTGTCTCTGCTACGGCTCTCTCGGCCCACATGGGGAACATCTCCTTCGCCTTCTCCTGCTCCCTTCCACCTTAATCCCCCATCCTCCTCTTCCTCCTCCTCCTCCTCCTCCTCCTCCTCCTCGTATTCGTCGTCGTCGTCTTCAGGGTCGGCGGCACCGGCCGCAAGGCCTTAGCAATATACGATGGGGCCGCGTCCATCCTCGGTAGGGGTGCGTCAGAGTAGCCCCCTGGGGGTGTATCCAAGGGCTTCCCCCTTTTTCTGAACGGCCAAACTTTTCCTGTGGAACTCGGAGATCCTGACATCGCTCGGACGCCCATCCCCCGTGCATGGTGTTAGTCTCGCGCGTGCTTTTTCTTGCCAGATGCTCTACGATGCTCCTCGATGGCCCTCGCCGAGAAAAATGCACCCGTCCGAGCGATGCCAAGGGACTGGGGGAGCAAAATCGCCTGCGAGCGACCTCTGCGCGTGGCTGGGGATATCAAAAGCGATCACCCCCACCCGCACAGGTCGAGCAGGGGATCGACTACAAGAACTGCTCTACCCCAGAATCGATTTCCGCGTCGAATCTACGAAACAAGATACGTGGAGTGCTCGTAGATCCTAGCACCGAAAACCGCTTTCCTCACCGAGATGAGAATACGAAAACCGACATCCTCGCCGAGAACACGTGCACGCGTCCGAGCGATGCCAAACCAACGCCCCGGGGTCGGCGCACATGCGGCCCGCGCCCCGGGCTCGGGCGGGGCCTCGTTGACCTTGTAGAGGTCCTCGGCCACCAGCTTCCTCTTCCGCGCGGGCCGAGAGGGCCTCGGAAGGCCTCTCGAGGACCTCCTGCTCGTCCTCCTCCCGTCTTCCTCCTCTTTAGTCTACGCCGTGACGTCGTCCTCGTCGTGCCTTTGTCTGCTCTGCGTCGAGGGCCTCCACCCCTCCCCCCGCCCATGCTCCTACTCCGCCCGTTCGTCCCTGCTGCTGCTCCCTGACCTCCTCTTCGACCTGCTCTGCCTGTTGTTCCCCACGTGTTTGCTTCGATTCTTCATTTTTTAAACGACTATTGAATACGTATCTTTTTGTTACTACTAGTACTCTCATTGTATTACTCGTGATATTAATTAGTTTTAGGTTTCTGATTATTGCTGCTCCCCGTCCTCCTCCTCCTTCTGATGCTTCTCTTCCTTCTCCTCTACCTCCTTCTCCTCCTGTTCCATATCCTCCAACCCCCCTCCAACTCCTACCCCCCCCCCTCATCCAGCTTCTGCTGATCGTCCTCCTCCCCCTCCTCCCTGCTGATACTTATCGGCATCCTCCTCCACCTCGTCCTCATCATCTTCTCATCATCAACATCACCATCAGCAGCATCAGCATCAACGTCATCATCAGCAGCATCATCATCCACATCGACATCGTCATCGTCATCCGCATCAACAGCATCATCATAATCATAAGCACCTGCAGCATCATCATCAACAGCATCATCATCATCATCATCATCAGCATCATCATCATCATCATCATCATCATCATCATCATCATCATCATCATCAGCATCATCATCATCATCATCGTCGCCAGCGCCTCATCACAAAAATGATAATGATCATCATCAAAATCAGTATCAGTAGCATCATGGCCACTGCCATCATCAACATCATCAGAATCATCACCATCCGCATCGTCAGTATCACCATCATCATCACCATGGTAAGCAGAATCAGCATCAGCATCAGCATCAGCATCAACACCATCATCAGCATCAGCATCGTCCTCAAACTCGCCATCTGCATCATCGTCATCATCAGCATCAGCATCATCCCCATCAACATCAACATCATCCTCATCCTGATCCTGCTCGCCATCGCCACCGTCATCATCACTATAACCACCATCATCGTCACCATGTTCATCATCACTGTGCAATGTTTTTGTCGTCTTCGTCATCGTCCACACCACCATCATCGTCGCCACCAGTATCAGTATCGTCCATCACCATCAGCTCTAACATCCTCCTCCTTATTCGATGTCCCATCCACACCATCCACCTACGTCTCTCCTCCCCTCATCACCAGCAACGACCTCATCACCAACATTATCGTCATCACCACGATCGTCATCAGAAGCATCATCAGCATCATCATCACCAGGACCATCATCGTAATCATCACCGTCATCATCACCCCTACTCATCTTACTCCCTCCACCTCTTTCTTATCAATATGTCGTCATCTGTCCTCTTCCTCCTTTTACTCGATTGCCCCACTGCTCATCCTCCCCCTTACTCCCTCCATCCACCTGCCGTGCACGAAAGCTGCTGTCAGTGAGGACTTCGAACAGAAATCATCACTTCTACAAAATACAGCTTGCATGCGTACCCGTATGGGCGCGCATCACGGATTGAGACCGCACTCAACCGGTCGATTGTCATCGTCGCTAAATGACGTCATGTTTTGGACAAGCGAATGCTGCACATGCAACTTCCAACTCCCTTTACAACATTGCTGAGCGACGTCCGCGATGACTCAACATCGTCCGCGTCTCTGACCTGCAACTTTTCTCAACAGAACCACGACTACCAAAACATATCCAGCAACAGCAAGCACGAACCCACCGACGAAGAGCAAAAACAGTGGCGGCGAGCAATGAGCACATGAGCATAGAGAGACTGTGAGACGCACCCAGTCCTCTTCTCCGAAAGGATGGGCTGAAGCACGCTGTCCAGGTACATCGCCCAACCAGCCCGCCCCTGAGGAGGGGGGCGGAAAAAAAGCACAGGCATTTAGGGGAACTGGCACGCTGTGCGTGCGGGAGCTCGGGGACGTTCACGAAGGCCGTGGCCAGGGCCTCTGTCCGGCCCTGCACGCTCGCTGCACTGCTGCCCGCTGAGTGCTTGGTAGGCGCGGCAGCCCACCAACATCCCGCATGCAGTCACAACTCCCCGTCGCTCGGACGTCCAGTCCCTGCGCGCGTTTCGGTTTCGTGCGTGGTTTTGTTCGCAGGATGATCCAGGATGCTCCTTAATGATCCCCGCCGAGAACAAGTGCACACGTCCGAGCGATACCAAGACAATCACTGTCACGATGCATGTGGCTGTGCCGTCTCCCCGCTGCGGAAAGCAAAGCATACCGTCTGGATCGAGGTCCGTCTCCATGATCACGTACAGCGTGCCTATGTGTGCGGGCGGTCCTCGTGCCGTGTTTGTGCGCGGCCGCAGGATCCACTGATCTTGAAGTTCGGGGTGGGGTGTGCAACCGCTCATGCACATGTACAGGCCGTCGTTGGCCTCGTTGAGGGAGGGCCGACCGCACCTGTCTGCTTCCAACGAATGATTCAAATCCAACCAGCCCTTTGGGCGAAGGCGGTTTGGGGAGCTCATTGTTCCAACCGCCTCTTGCTCTACCCTTATGTTGCACCCATGGCACTTAAGGACCACATCCCGGAAATCGTCTCGAGCGTCCCGAAAAGCATCGAGACGGTATCGAACGAGTATCGCCTCCCAGGGCCTGAAACGTGAAACAACTCAAGTTTCGGTATTTTCCTGGTGCTCGAACGTCTTTCTGGTGATCAAGCCCAAAGTAGGTTGGAACATCATAACCCTACCCTTGGGTCGGGCATGCCCCTACAGGGGGATGTCTGGTGAAAATTGTTTCAAAAATAGAAATAGGAAAAAGAACTCAGAAAATATTCAAAAATATTGAAAAATCGTCCCCTGGCATTTTTTTTTACTATCTTTGTTCTCGTGTAGAGGGACATGCCCGACTGAACCCTAAACCCCTCTCCAGGGGTCTCGACGGGCCCAGTCGCGGGGCGTCTGAGCGTCCAAGATGACCCCAAGAAGCTCCAGGAGCGCCAAAGAGAGGGAGCCTCCAGAGGGCCCCAGGAGGCAAAAATCTTCGGCATCCGATTGGGAGGGGGGGAATATCTGAGAATCCCACCGTTCTTGGATCGATGGCCTCCAAGCCGGGCCGAAGCGCGCCCACGAGGCCTTCAAGATGGCCCCACGAGGTCTCCACGATGCATCCAGGGTCTCGCAGAGCGCGACTGCATGCCACACCACATCCCTGATCGGGGCAGCTCGCTGGATGGGCTGGTGGGGACACGCGAAGCGTCAAGAACATGTTTGCCAGAGTGGACCCCAAATAGTGAGTTTGTACACTCCTCTAATAGTGAGAGTGTACACTCATACGTGCAAGCTGTGTGGTGTGAGCTATATTGCAAGATGTATGATGCAGGTGCAAGCTCGTTGGTGCAAGCTATGTAGTGGAAGGTGAGTGGTGTAAATTATGTGATGCAGTCTGTGGTGAAAGTTGCAAGCTATGTGTGGTAATGCTTTTGTTTTACAACATGAAACAGCACGCCCGCCGCGTGATCTGAATCATCATACCGCTGCTCCGGCGAATAACGGCGGGGCGCCGGCCGAACAGAAACACACCGCGGCGTCGCCCGTGACCAGAGCTGGCATCCGGCCGACAGCTGACCCCGGCTTCACACGTAGGACCCCCCCTGCGTAGCCATGGCGCACACCCCACCGCTTACTGCTCAGCGTGGTCGGAGGCAGAGAGAGAATGAGAGGAGGTGGAGGAGGAGGGGAAGAGGAGATGAGAGAGCGAGGAAGAGGAGAGAAGGAGAGAGAGCGAGGGAGGGAGAGAGGGAGACTCGATGCTACCCATGTTTGTGAATGCAGGGCGGGCGTTTAGCCCTGGCCCCCGCGCAGGAGGGAAGAGGCCAGGACGGCGACGAGGGGGGCGGCGAAGGCCCGACGAACAGACGCAGCCATGGCCCGAAGGCGAAGGGGCGAAGCCAACGAGACCTCATCGACTACACGCAAGAGTGACCCTGGGTAAGAGTGACCTTTGGTGCGCGGTTCATTGGGGGCCGCTGGGGGGCCAAAGACGAGAGCGCAAGACGCTCATACCGCGTCGCGTTCGGCGATCGGGGGGCCCCCTTGGACCCGCACCAAAGGTCACTCCGGCGAAAGGTCACTCTTCCGTGTAGTCGCTCTCATCTCTCGAGCGGCGCGCGCTCGCAGGCCCACTGAAGCGAGCATTGCGCGCTCACGGGCTCACAGACAAGACCGGCTGCCCTTGGGACGAAGCAGGGCGACGTGATCTGTGCTCTCATCCACTGGCCCAAGTCCTGGCCCATGCGGGGCCCAGGAGCGATTCATACGCCTCCCTGGCCAAGACAGAAGGCTGTATACACCGCTCTTCCAGCATGGGCCGGGCCTGGGGCAGCGGATATGTATAATGGATACCGCCACCCGACAAAGAACAGCTTCGCACGCGCAGCGCCGATAAATACACTGCCTCTGCACTGTGCAGGCCTTCTCCCGCTCGGGAGTCGCGCGTCGTCCCAATTCATTATTCAGAAGTTAAACAATCCACCCCCAGAATCACCACCCCGACACGCGAAGTCGTTTAGTAAACAAACCCAAAGGAGGAATCGACCAGGGCAGGGCTGTATAGTAAACGCCCAGGGCCGTTTAATAAACGCCAATTGTCCGGTCCGGGTGGCTTTTCCTGCCTTGATTCTTGGCGTCCAGCCAGGGCGGGGTCGCACGCCCCCCCGCGCGCGTGATCAAAACATAGCCTCGCGGCCCAAATGTGCAAATCAGACGCCCAACGGGGGAGGCGCTCGTTTTTCTCAAGTGCAGACGTTCGGCAATGTGGTGGAAACTCGGTGGTATGAGCTACAGTCGACCCGAATCATAAGGATGCGAAATAAGGATGCACGGGCCTTGGACGCCCATTTCGAAGCTTTTCGAGCGGGGCGCGGCCAGCGAAAGTGGCCAAGGATGGACCGAGGAGGCAAGGATGCAAGGGTACCCTTGGGAAGGTTGCCCATCCTCAATATGAGGGTTGATTGTATGTGGCGTAAGCGAGGTGGTGCAGCAATGTCGGGGGCGCATTAACCCTGGTCAGCGCAAGCCCAGGCCAGCCAGGGCCCTGTCACAAAGCAAGGCTCGCTGCTCCGTAACTCCCAAGCACTGGCCAACGGAAAGCAGAACAAGGCATCGGCCCCACGTGGCTCCAAACCGGGGTCGGCCAAGGGGATTGACCGTCCCCCGTTAACGCTGTCCCCCACCACGTGAAACACGACAATGTGGAGTACCTAAACGGTGCGGACAGACCGTGCGGTGACCTCGGAACCCCGAGAGACCTCACCGCACGGTCCGTCACCACGCGGCTTTGGGAACTTTGGAGGCTCCAATCGCCCGAGACGCCCTCGGAGAAGGACCCCGAGCCCCAGAACCGTGCCGTGACCCCGAATCCCGCCGACTCACCGCACGGCGCGGCCACCACCCCTCTACACGCACGAAATGGTTACGGAAAGAATGGGTACAATGCCCAACAGCAGTTCCTGTTCATTTTGAACAGGACTCGCTGTCCGCGCCGCCGCGGCCTGTGTCCATTTGAGGACAGGAGGCCTCCTGCCCAACAGCGGCCGCTGTTGGCTTGGGACAACATTTGTTGTTGGGCATTGTACCCATTTTTTCCGTACCCATTTCGGGCGTCCAAAGAGGAGGAGGAGGAGGAGGAGGAGGAGGAGGAGGAGGAGGAGGAGGGAGGAGGAGGAGGAGAGGAGGAGGAGGAGAGGTGGAGAGGTGGAGGAGATGAGGAGGAGGAGGAGGAGGGGGAGGAGGAGGGAGGAGGAGGAGGGAGGAGGAGGAGGAGGAGGAGGAGGAGGAGGGAGGGGAGGAGAGGAGGAGGAGGAGGAGGAGGAGGAGAGGAGGAGGAGGAGGAGGAGGAGGAGGAGGAGGAGGAGGGAGAAGGAGGAGGAGGAGGAGGAGGAGGAGGAGGAGGAGGCGCAAAGGCCCGGAGGCGGCGGCCAGCGCCCGCGGGAGGCGCCCCGCGGGCGGCGAGGCAGCGCCCGCGTGACAGCACCCCCGGAGAGGCGGCAGCCTGCGCACGGCTCCCCGCAGCGGGGCGCCCACGAGGCGGCGGCGGGGCAGAGAGCGCGGCCAGGCCGGCCAGCGCGGGGGGCGCCCGCGGCGCGCCCACGAGGCGGCTGCGGGGCCAAAGCCGGGGAATCCCAGCCACTGACTTCGGAGTCGAGTGCGGCGGGGCAGAGGGCTCGGCCGAGCCCGGCCAGCGCACGGGGCGCAGGGCAGATCGCGGAGAGCAGCAGCTAGAGATTGAGACCGTGGGGAGCGGGCAGTGACACGGAGGTCCGCGGGGATTGCTCGGATCGGTGCTGGACCCCCCTCCCCTGGCGCACGGGGCGCCCGCCGCCCGCGGCGCGCCCGCGAGGCGGCTGCGGGGCCAAAGCCCGGAAGTCCCAGCCACTGACTTCGAAGCGGAGCGTGGCACCCCTGGAGGAAGCACAGCTTCGGGAAAGCTCTCTCGGGCCAGAGCAGCGCTTCCAGAGCGCCAACGCGATGTCCGACGGCAGCGCGTCTAGAGCCATACATGCTCCCAGGGCATCAGGTCTGCCCCTGCGCGGTCTTGGACTTCTGGAAGTTGGCACCACCACCAACACAAGGGGGCTACATCCACGGGGGGGAAATGATCCTGGATGCTTGTACGGGTGGTAATTTCTTGGCCAATGGAAACTCCGAATATTACCACCATCACGAGATCAGGATCATCATCCCTCGGTGGAAGAAACCGCATACTTTGAGGTCCGCGCGGCTTTCCTGGATCGGCACTCGGACACCCCTGGCGGCGCCTCCGACGCCACCCCTGGCTCGCTGCGCGCGCCAGGGAGAGGGCTCTCGCGCCGACCCAAGAAAACTGCGAGGACCTCAAACAGTTTATGCTGTTGCCATGTTGTTGTTGTTCCTGCGAGTCTGCGGTTGCCTTCACCGAGGGAAGATGACCGTGATCTCGAGGTGGTGGTGGTGGTGGTAAAATTCTGGTTTCTTCGGCGGCCGAGAGGTCACCACTGGCACAGGCAGAGGAGGAGGAGGAGGTGGAGGAGGGCGGATGAGGAGGAGGAGGAGGAGGAGGAGGAGGAGGAGGAGGGCGGATGAGGATGAGGAGGAGGAGGAGGAGGAGAAGGAGGAGGAGGAGGAGGAGGACCTCCCCATCCTTCACTCTCCCCTGCCCTGCCCATGGCAGCGGTGGTGGAAGCTTGGCCCACCATCGAAGCCTCCGACGTTCCGAGCGCCCCGTCCGCCGCACACGCCCCCGGGCGCACGCCCGTGCGCCTCGCCGCCCGCCAACCCTCGAGCGGGGGCGGCAGGGCTCGGTGCCTCGCTCCGGGCGCCCCGAGCCACGCCCGCGGGCGCGCGGGCGGCCCCGCTGGTATCGGGCCGGGCGAAGGGGGTGGATGGCAAAGGGGGGGGGGTTGAGAATCAGCTCACGTAGCTGATTTTCCGGGCGCCTCCCGGCGCCGGAGGCGGCTATGTATCGAGGAATGGGCCCCTCGGTGCAGCCGAAACCAGATGCATGCAGCAGATTTCGTACCCCCCCCTTTCCCAATCCACCCCTTTTCGTCCGGCCCGATAGTATTAGGTCGGGAACGGAAAATCGCCATGAGCATAAACGTTTGGCGCCTCCCTCCCTCCCCTCCCTGGCGCGCGGAGCGCGCCAGGGGCGGCGCCAGAGGCGCCGCCAGGGGGGGGGGGCATGTGCCGATCCAAGAAGCCCGCGCGGAGCGCCAAAAGTGTATGTTTATGGCGACTATTCTTCTTCGAGTCGTGTCGACCCTGGCGTGGGTTCGTGACCCCGCGGGGTCGCTCCAACTTGAGCGATCGGCTGGTTCCGAAACGTCAGATTGGTCGGCATCGACCGATTCTGGGTCGCTGGCGGCATTCAACGTTGAACGCTGGCGGCGGAGTCGCCGCTGGTCGACACGACGCGAACCTACTGTACAGGGCACGTTCATCCACCAGGCACCCGCCGCGAGTGGCCCAACCCTGAAGCCCTGAGGTCCGCCGAGGTTTCTTCATCCAAGGTTGGGTGTCCTGCACCCTGGCTAAAGACAGAAACCCAGGGCACGCCGACCCTAGCGGCTCTTGATCACCTGCGAAAAAAGTGGCATAAAGAAGCCCAACGTGCCGACGCTCATGAAACCCAGCGTCGAAGCTAAAAAACACAGGGCACACTGACGACACAATGTTTTTTGTCATGCGCCCCGACTGCACTCCCAGAAGTGCGTCGTGACCAAACCTTCGATCGAGGAGAATCCAGCCGTGGCGGCGATACACACATGACAGACAAAGGAGGCTCAAAACGCACGGCCCGGCAAGAAATTGCAATGTATTTGCGGAGTTTTATGAGCAGTTATACTACACAAAGGCCAAGCCGACACAATGAGAGAAACGCGGCGACAACCTCCTACCTTTCACTGGCAATGAGTTGGAAAATGCGATAATAGGGCTCCGGCTTGTTAAAGCTCCAGGTACCAAAGGCCTACGGGTAGAAATCTTGAAGGAAGGCACAGACGAATTGCACTGTGCACCTCTCCGTCTCTACAAGATAATCATCCAGTCCGACGCTCCGACGCCATCCAGCTGGAAGAGCACTGTCATCACGGTCATTCCGAAGAAAGGGGATCCAACACTTCCGCAAAAGTATCGGCCCATATGCACAGCATGCACCATACCACTACTTTACAAGCTTTTCGGCAGACTTCTCTACAACAGACTTCAACCAACACTCGACTCCCGACAAGCTGCAGACCAGGCCGACCAGGCCAGCTTCAGGCCAGGACATTCGACAACCGACCACCTGTTCGTTTTCCGCATGAGCGCGTGCACAAATGGACCATAACTTGTGGGTAGCGGCACTAGACGTGCACAATAGCATGTGGGCAGCAGCACTGTAGGCGCAGGGCGTCCAACGAGGATACATGTCACTACTCCAACAGCTGCACGAGGGACAGGCGGCCACGGTCAAGACTGACGTCAGCAGCAGGTCCTTCAGTCTCCTCTGGGGAACAAAGCAGGGCGACCCACTCAGTTCCTGACTTTTCAACGCTCTGCTGCAGCATATTCTTGCGCCACTAATCACCGACTGGCAAAAAAAGGACAAGGGAGTTCAGCTAAGATTCACCACCACCTCAGCACTCACTAACCTCGGCTTCGCCGACGACGTGCTCCTGAACAGCCAAACACTACCGCGCCTCACCGAGATGCTCGACGACATCGTGCGCGCAGTGCGACCTCTCGGACTTGAGCTGCACCCTTCCAAAACCAAAATCCTCAACAACCAGACCAAACGGATTGGCAGGGCAAGCTCCATTCAGGACATGGACATCTCATTCTTTCCCACGATGGCAGCATCAAATACTTGGGTCAACTCATCAACTTGCACAACGCGATGGAGACTGCAATCCACCACCGCACGAAGGCAGCATGGACAACGTTCACTTCGCGCAAACTGGAACCGACAAACAAACACTACCCGCTGGCACACCGACTCCGGCTTTTCAACCGGACAGTAACACCCGCAACACTCTACGGAGCAGAGTCATGGACGCTCTCGAAACCTCTCCGGCAACACCTGCGGCGAACACAACGACGCATGCTCCACATGATCATCAGGATACCAAGGCGACGCGCTACCCGCCAAACGACCCCGACGAGCAGCACCTAGCGCCACGCGGACGACAGCACGACCACCCAAGCACATCATCAAGAACCCAGCAGCAGCGACGACGCAGAGAGCAAAACACCCCAACAAGACACGACAGATCGACACAGCGAGAGCAACGACAACAACAACAACAACAACAACAACAACAACAACAACAACAACAATAAGCAACAATAAACAACAACAAACAACGAACAACAAACAACAAACAACAAACAACACACAACAAACAGCAAACAGCAAACAACACACAACAACGACAACAACGACAACAACAACAACAACAACAACAACAACAGCAACAACAACAACAACAGCAGCAGCAGCAACAACAACAATCAGTTTAAGACTGTTCGCCCTTATATGCTCGAGTGTCCAATAACGCGTATTTCCCAAACCCTCGATACCCGCCCTCTTCGTCTTCGATCGAACCCCTTTTGGGGGGTATACTTTTCTTCCCTGCAGGCCAGGCCCCGGCAAGCGGCGGGGCGGCCGCGGACCGTCGGCCTGGCCAGCGGCAGCGCTGATCGGCGGGGCGGCCGTGGACCGTCGACCCGACCCCAAGAGGGACGGACAGGGGACCGACCACGACGACGACGACGACGTCGTCGAAGACGACGGCGACGGCGGCGACGACGAGCGAAAGCGAGAGCGAGAGAGAACGACAGCAGGGCCACGTAGGGCACGAAGTAGGCCACGAAGGGCGACAGCGGGGATACGAAGGGAATGCGTATGGGGCCACGAAGAGTGCGAACGAGCGGGGGCCACGAAGTGCAGATTATGCGGGGCCACAGAAGGCAACTGTGGCCACTGAGGGTAGCAACTGGGCCACGTAGGACAATGAGGGGGACACAAATGTTGACAGCGGGGCCACGAAGGGCATGCACACGGGGCCACAGCGGGCGCGACTCCTGGGTGCCTGGGTGTCGGGAGCGCGGCGCTTGGGCAAATTGCAGGAAATTCCAACGCAAGGCTATTCTTCAGTAAGTTGCAAGCAAGTCTCCAGCGAGAGCGCGACTCCAGAGCTCCAGGAGAGCGATTCCTGAATGAATTGTAAGGAAATCCCAAGCGGGAAGTCCCGGGCGGGAGCGGGGGTCCTGCCTAAATTGTAAGGAAGTCTCAGGCGGGAGCCGTTGTTGTTGTAACCCGGGGGCCAGGGGGCCAGTTTGAGCAGGAATCCTTTCCCTTTCAAAAAAAAAGGTGCGAGCGTCGAGGGGCACACTTTGATCGAGAAAAAACAGTATGCACCGGTGAGGGGGGGTCAACAATAATTATTTTTCAAAAATGAGGATTCCACAACAACAAGAACAAGAGAAACAACAACAACAACAACAACAACAACAACAACAACAACAACAACAACAACAACAACAACAACAACAACAACAACAACACCAACAACACCACCAACAACAACAACACCAACACCAACACCAACAACAACAACAACAACAACAACAACAACAACGACGGCAACAACAACAACAACAACAACAACAACAACAACAGCAGCAACAACAACAACAACAACAACACGAGGACGCGATGGAGCCGTGGGTCAACTACATCCAACGAGCCACGCGGCGCGCAGAGCAGCTCATGCAGCACCACCACATTGAAAACCAGGAGATGATTCGCAGGCAGAGGTCGTGGCGCATGGCATCCAAGGTCGCCAACCACGAGCCCACCAGATGGACGTGGCGAGCACTCCACTGGCAACCAGGAGAGAACTCACGCCAACGTGGCCAGAGACACCACGGCGGCCAGCGCAAGAGCTGGGACAATGACCTCGTCAGCTCTCTCCAAGAACACCGACCCGACCTGCAACCAGCTCCCACACCAACCAATGAGCAGGGCAAACCAAACGACCTTACCTGGGATCCCTCAGCTCAAGACACCTCTATGTTGTCGACACTCGAACACAAATACATCTGCACTTCGCCGACACTCACAACCAGGACTTCCTCCTCCTCTCCTCCTCCGTCATCACTTGTGTGTTTTGCGCAGGTTCGTAGCTGTTTGTACGTCTCGCAGTTCCTATGCATGTCTTCATGTCTACAGGAGGTCAGGGCCTCACCCACCTGGTCTTAGCAGGCCCGGGCAGTTGTCCGATGAAGTGGTTCGCACGTTCGTTCGTTCGTTCCTCCTCCTCTTTCTCCTCCTCCTCCTCCTCCTCCTCCTCCTCCTCCTCCTCCTCCTCCTCCTCGCCCGGCGGACGCCAGGCCTCCCGAGGACGTCGCGCGCCCGGGCAGCGCGAACGCGCGGCGGCTCGGCGGCCCGGTGAATATCGCGGGCCGCCCGCGGCCCGCAGTCCGCGGCGGCGGCGGGGCCGCCCGCCGCGGCGGGCCCCACCCGCGGGCGGGGGCTGCGGCCGGGCGGCGCGAGCGCCCGCAGGCATGCTGGTCGCCGGCTCGTTGCCAGGAGGAGGAGGAGGAGGAGGAGAGGAGGAGGAGGAGGAGGAGGAGGAGGGGGAGGGAGGAGGAGGAGGGGGGAGGGGGAGGACGATTTGGCCGGAGGTGGAGGAGGAGGAGGAGGAGGAGGAGGAGGAGGAGGAGGAGGAGGAGGGGGAGGACACGGAGGAGGAGGAGGAGGAGGAGGAGGAGAGGGGAGGACGATTTGGGCGGAGGGAGGAGGAGGAGGGAGGAGGAGGAGGAGGGAGGAGGAGGAGGAGGAGGAGGAGGAGGAGGGGGAGGACGATTAAGAGGAGGATGAGGAGGAGGAGGAGGAGGAGGAAGAGGAGGAGGAGAACGGGGAGACTCGTCGTGCGGGCGGTCTGGAAGCCGCCTGGCTGCGCCAGGGTCCGCCCCGCCCACGGGTGGGGCGTTGCTGCACGGGGCTGGGCGATCCATGGGGGCGAGAAGCGTGCCCCTCTCGTGCTCATTTGGGGCCCCAAAGGGGTGATCGCCACCCCTTCTAGTCGACGGAGGGAAGTGGCCCCCTATGCTGCGAGCCTCCCCCGCCTCCGCGGATGGGGCCCTCGGCAAGCGGCGGCGGCGAGCCTCTCGTCGGAAGGCTCGGGCAGCCCTCGGGTCTTCTGAGAGGACACTGCTGCGTTCCCTCCCTCCCCGAAAGCACAGGAGGCTTCTGGGAAGGCGCGGGGGCTCCTGAGAAACCCCGCCGCCCTCCCTGAGATCCTGGCGGCTCCATTTTTTCGAGCCGGGCGCTTTTTCGCTCCATGTTGGGCCGTGGGACCCTCGCAGCTCGCTCCCGTTCGACACATGACGCAGAGAGATGGGGCCCGGGGCTCTGGACGTGATGCTGCAATGCGTTGCAGCGTCGGATCTCAGGGCTCTGGGGAGGCCTGCTCCTTCTGTGCTCCCCCCAGGGCGCGCCGCCGAGATCTGCCCGAGGCGCCGGCTGTCTGGGGAGGGGCGGGGGGGGGGCGGTCGACCAATGCGACACGCGGGCTTGTCTGGAACCGCAGCGCTGCCAGGGGGCTCCCCAAATAGAGGCCTCCTAGATGGGGTCCGAGTAGATGGGGTCAGAGGATCGTACCGCATCGCCGATGCATCGGCGACGTCGGCGATGCACCGGCGACGCCGGTGGGGGGGAAATCGAGCTCCGCATCGAGCCGCATCGGCGATGCATTGGCGATGCGGCGCGAACCTCCGACCCCATCTACTCCGACTCCATCTAGGAGGCCTGGACCAAGTGAGCCTCAGGGATGGAGACTAAACCGTGGGCGGCCGCCAGAAAGAGATGTAGGTCTTGCGCCAACATCACTGGCTGACAGTGGTTCACCCTGGCCGATCGTCCCATGATCGGCGACGCACCAGCGATGCATCGTCGACGTCGTCGCTTCATCGGCGACGCCGGCGCGAAGAACATCGGGCCCCGCATCGAGCCGCATCGCCGATGCATCGGCGATGCGACGCGATCCTCCGACCCCATCTACTCGGACCCCATCTAGGAGGCCTAGAATGATGCCGTTAAAACCTCCACGAGCCTGCAGGCGAAGTGCCCCTGACCCAGACCTCGGGAGGACCGCGCGACGCAATGTTAACGATACTTGTTCGTCGCCCTGCCGGGGTAGCAACGAGGAGGGCAGGAGGCAGGCACAGCCAACATCGAATCGCGAAATCGTATCGGATCGAAACATGTGCAGGGAGCCGCCCACCGAAGACGTGTGCGCCCAGCCACGCACCTGCATACGCCCCCCCAGGCCGCGAGGCCAGCGTCGTGCTGCGAGCGCTGGCGCAGCGCGCACCCCCGAAGCCCACGAGAACTCGTGCACGCGCACGTCCCCCTGTTCGCTCCCGAAGGCGCAGAATCGGACCGTACGGGCACGGACGCAGCCTCCCTGTTTAGGGCGTACGTTTGTCAGTGAGAAGGAAGCAACATCGATCTCCGATGAACACGTTACCGTCAATCAGTATGGTAAGGATGAGCGATAAGGATGCAAGGGCCTTGGGCGCCCGTTTCGAAACATTTCGAGCGGGGCGCGGCCAGCGAAAGCGGCGAAGGATGGACCGAGGAGGCAAGGATGCAAGGGTACCCTTGGGAAGGTTGCCTATCCTTGCTATGCGGGTTGACTGTACCCCCCCTGAGGCGATCCCCCGGTGAGGCCTCCTTCCGTGCACGCCATACCCCTGCTAGGGTTTGTTCGGTGCGCACTATCCCCAAGCTAGGAGATAGCGCGTAAGCACCAAGACGGCGGCGCCATCTTTTCATCGCAACCCGTCATGATAGGCCTCCCAGATAGAGTCCGAGTTATGGGGTTGAAGGAACGCGCTTACGTCGCCGATGCACGGGCGGACTCGACGTGGATAGAATCGGGCTTCACATCGATCCGCATCGGCGATGCGGCGCGATCCTCCGATCCCACCTGCTCGGATCCCAGCTGGGGTCCGAGCAGGTGGGTTGGAGGTGGAAGTGGAGGAGAAAGGGGAGAAGGAGGTTCACTGCCCATGGAGGGAGGAGGTCCAGGGAGAGAGAGGAGAATTGGGGGTGGGGTCGCCCATCAGAGGGGAAGGGGAGGAGGAGGAAGGAGAGAAGGAGGAGGAGGAGGAGGAAGTGGAGGAGGAGGGAGGGGGGGAGGAGGTGGAGGGGAGGAGGTGGAGGTGGAGGTGAGAATGTGGAGGGAAGGGCCTGCCGTGGGGCCGTCTGCGCGCGCCCTGGCTCTTTTGCTCGGGGCGCGGGGCAGCCGGCGCCCGCGGCGGCGGCGCGGGCGGCCGCCGCCCGCAGGGCCTCGCCGGCGGCGCCCCCCGCCGCGCGCGCGCTGGCCGGGGGCCGCCCGTCGCCCTGCGACAGGCGTGCTCCTGCTGCTGCTGCTCCTCCTCCTGCTTCTGTTGACGTTGACCATGCTCAGGGGGACGTGAGACCTGGGTACAGGGGACTCGGAAATCCCCGACGAGGTCGTCAAAAAATGACGAGGCCGAACCTGCATTTTGACGAGGCCTCCCGCTGCAGACATCCCACGAAACTCCTCCTCGTCAAAATCCGAGGCACGGTCGTTAAAAAACGATGGCGAACCCGAGTCCTGGCAAACCCGGGTCTTACGCTCCCCCGACATGCGGTGGGTTCGCTCGGCGTCGGCGCGCGCAGAGGCTCTTGACACCGCGTCGATCGTTCAACCTCGGACCGATCGCGGCCCCGATCGCTCAAAATCGGATTCAAAAGCGTGGACCCCCGCTTGCACTGGCCCCCGTCCCCCGAGGCCCGCGGCCTTCTTTGACGGACCCTCCCGGCATCCAAGGAGCCTTGGGGCTCCTCGTCGATGGCTCCCCGCCTCGTGGGGAGCTCCCCCCCCGCCCCTCCCTGCGAGGGCCGCCCCCTCCTCGTGCCTCCCCGTGGCACCAACGCGCCGCTAAACAGGGGGAGGCTGGAGGAGGCAAGAGTGCGGAGAGGGGGGATCGAGCCAAATCGAATCGAGCCCTGGGAACACCTTACCATCGCTCGGACGTCCATTCCCCGTGCAGTGTTCGGTTTCGCGCAGGCTCTCCTTGTCGCAGGATGATCCAGGATGCGCCTCAATGATCCCCGCCGAGATAAAATGCACACGTCCAGGCGATGCCAAGGCAATGGGATCGTCTGATCACGTGAGACGAATGGGCATCACCTGTCACGCTTCCAGCTTATGACTGTCGAATCAGACCTATCGACGCCCCTCAGGACCTCTAAGGGGACTTTGCAACCTGCCGTGCAAGCAGGATTACTGCCCGGATGACGGAAAAGGGGGAAGGGGAAGGGGAAGGGGGGAACGGAGGGGGAAGAGAAAAAGCGGCAAAGGGGAGAAGGGGGCTTCACATGCTCCTCGGCGCAAACTCGTCGATAAAGGAAAAAAACACAATAATGAGACGAGTCATGATGATAAGCATCAAGAAGAAGAAAAAGCAGAAGAAGAAGAAGAGGGCACATTGCTCGATCGCATAAACCCAAGCGGGGCAGGACCGATGGCAAAGCCGAGCCGCATCTGGGACTCCCCCCCGTTCCCCCCCTCCCCTGGCGGTGGCGGCCCTCTCACCGCAGGGTCTTGCTGCCTCCACCCGCCAGCGGGCGCGGGCGAGTCCCCCTCAGGCCTCTTCCTCCTGCTTTCCTCCTCCTCCTCCTCCTCCTCCTGCGTTCCTCCTCCTCCTCCTCCTCCTCATCTTCCTTCTCCTCCTCCTCCTCCTCCTCCTCCTCCTCCTCCTCCTCCTCCTCCTCCTGCTTTCCTCCTCTTCCTGCTCCTCCTCCCCCTCCTCCCAGACTTGGCTCCCGCCCCCATGCCCCCACCCATCAAATTGCCCCCTTTTTCCGCTCATTACCCCACCTCTCCAGCTCGTCTCTTCCATTGCCCACCTCGTCCTCCTCCCCTCCACATCCTCAAGGGCTCCCAACTTCGCGTTTCGCGCTGCGCGAAGCGCGAAGCGCGAAGAACTTCGCGCCCTCGCGCCGCCTCCCAGGGGAGAAGAGGAGGACGAGGAGGAACCGGAGCCGAACCGCGAAGCGCGAAGCGCGAATAACTTCGCGCCCTCGAGGGCGCCCTTGCTCTTCCTCCTCCCCTCCACATCCTCCCCGCGCGCTACCCACCGAGGCCCCCAAAACACAGCCCACAGAGGCCCCCCAGGCGCGCCCACCAGAAGCCTCAGCTCCCAGAGGCCCCGACCGCGCCCCCGGGGGCCTCGGCGCGCTGCCCACCGACGCCCCCCACGCCGCCCGCAGAAGTGAAGGGGCCCTGAGACACACAAATAAATACACACACAAATAAAAGGATTCCCCATATTTTCCCATATGTTCTGGGTTCCTGTCTTCCCCCCACTTCCCACATTCTTCTATATTTTCATGGGAATCGACGATAAATTGTGTCTGTGTGTTTTTGTCCCCTCCTGAACAAGCCCCAGCCCGCAGAGGCCCCAACCCGCAGAGGCCCCAGCCCAGTGGCCCCCGGTTTACAACAACAGCGGCTCCCGCCTGATACACTTCCTCACAGTGTACTCCCAAATCGCGCTCTCGCCTGAGACGCCCTCGCAACTTATTCAGACGCCGCGCGCGCCCTCGACACTCAGGAATCACGCTTTCGTTGTGGAACCCCTGACGATTTACTTGGGATTGCGCTATCTCTCGAGACTTCCTCGCAATCCATGCAGGGCGCACGCTTCAATAACCCGCCTGCCCGACCTGACCGCCGGAGCCCGCCTTCCCGACCCGCCCGCTAGGGTCTACCCACACGTTCTGCCCGTTTGGTTCTGCCACGTATGTTCTGTTCCTCGCCCCTCGCCACCCTTCTGCTACGCTCTCTCTCTCTCTCTCTCTTTCTCTCTCTCTCTCTCTCTCTCTCTTTTTCTCGTGTTCCATCCTCCTACTTCCCCCTTTCCATTTCCTTCCATCCGCCCTCTCGTCCAATACCTTAATGGGCTGCACGAAATACACGTTGCAAGTGAAAGGGATAAACCCACAAGGGGGCACGATGGAAGACGAAAAGGGCAAGTATCGAGGGGTTGGGATATACGCGTTAAGTGACACGCGAGCAGAGACGAACGAACTGCATTAACATGATTGTTGTTGCAGCTGCAGTTGTTGCTGTCGTTGGTGTTGGTGTTGTTGATGCTGTTATTGTTGTCGTTGTGGTGGTGGTTGTTGTTGTTGTACGTGTGGTGGTTGGTGTTGTTGTTGGTGTTGTTGCCGTTGCTGTTGTTGACGATGTTGTTGCCATTGTTGCTGTTTTGGACATATATCATCGGAAGAATCCGCCGGCCCCCTTGTGGGGCCACCAGGCTGTAGGGCGAAGCTTCGCAGTTTCCTGTACCAGTTTCAGCTTCCAGTTTCCACTGTTACAGTTCTGCCTCATACACTCCCGGGGGGTACGATCGAAGACGAAGAGGGCGGGTATCGTTGGTTTGGGATGTACGCATTGACTGGCACGCGAGCACACAAGAGCGACCAGTCTTGACACGCCTGCTGATATTGTCGTTGTTGTTGTTGTTCCTGTTGTTGCTGCTGATGATGCTGCTGTCGTTGATGGTGTGATTGCCGATGGTGGTGTTGGTGTTGCTGTTGCTGTTGTTGCTGGTGGTGTCGTTGTGGTTGTTGGTGGTGCTGCTGTTGGTGGTGTTATTGTTGCTTGTGGTGTTGTTGGTGGTGTTGGTGTTGCTGTTGGTTGATGATGTTGATTTTGTTTTTGTTAGCGTTGCTGCTGATGTTGTTGTTGTTGTTGTTTGGTGTATCTTGATTGTTGTCGTCGTCCTCGTCCCCCCCGCGATCCGGCCCGCGACCCACCCACGACCCACCCGCGACCCACCCGCGACCCACCCGCGACCCACCCGCGACCCACCCGCGACCCATCCCGCGACCCACCCGCGACTCACCCGCGACCCACTCGCGACCCACCCACGCCCTGGCCCGCGACCCACCCGCGACCCGCCCACATTGCTTTAACGAACAAATCGACGTCTGCGGTGGCCTCGTTGTACAACTCATAGAAATTAGGCTCCTGCGGCAAGCTTCTTCGAAGCTGCGCAGACTGCGGACGTCCCCGTCGCCCCCACTCTTATCCGCAACAGCGGGCTGCTACGGTAAATTATTGTGGGGACCGTTGAAGATCGAACTTCGATGGAGGGCTGATTGCACCATCGTTGATGCACAATGTGTTTACACTGGTTGGTTGGTTGGTGATGCCGCTTTCTATGCAACCTCCCCCTCCTCAGTCATCACTCCTTCTCCTCCGCCTCCCCCCCCCTGCCATTCGGGGGCGCGCAGACATGGATTGGCGATCCATGGATTTGGCGCGCGGTCGCCAAATCCATGGATCGGGGGAGGTGCCCTCCCCAGAATGCGGCCTGTGCCGCCTCGCTCGGCGGCAGAAATCCGCGGCTTCCCATGGAAACGGGACCCGCCGCGAATCCACGCCCCCTCAATCCATGCTTGCGATCGCCTGACTCCTCCCTCCCCTCCCCCTCCCCTTCCCCACCCCCCCCGCCCTCCTTCCCCCGCTCCCGGGTCGGGCACGTGGGCCCCGAGGGCAGCCCTCCAGGCCCGCACCCCGCGGGGGCCAGGACCCCCCCCCAGACGCAACGACGCCTGCCCGCCACGAGCCAGCCAGCGCGCCTGCGGCGTTCGGCGGCGCGCCCGTGGGGGGGCAGGGGGGGTAAGCCTTCTCAGAAGGCTCAGACTCCCCGTCGCTCGGACGTCCATTCCCTGTGTTTTTGTTTCGGTGTCGTGCGTGGCTTTTTCGCAGGATGATCCAGGATCCTCCTTGATAAACCCCGCCGAGAGTAAGTGCACACGTCCGAGCGATACCAAGCAGAAGGCCTGAGGGCTTCTCGTGCCCACCCCTCGCCTCCCCCCCCCGCCCCGCGCCGCCGAGACCTTGAAGCGGGCTCGAGCAGGCGGAAACCCCTGCCTCAGGATCGGTCATCATCGAATCGGAAATCGGATCGGATCGGGCGGTGCGTCGGATCGGGATGCGTCGGCACGGAATCGGGATCGAAGCGAATCGGCCGCGCTGGGTCGCGTCGAATCGCTGGAGCATCGCGATCAGATCGGATCGGGTTGGTCGGGGTCGATATCGAATCGAATCGATCAAATCGAAAATAGGCCCTGCTTACTCGGATACTTACTCCCTGAAGTCATGCCTGCCCTGTAACGCTTCCCGTTGCGATAATCCTCTGCGCACCTGCTTGTCCACCGCATCATACGCCGTCACTTGTGCTCGTCCCGCCATTCTTGCCCGCACGGTTCTGCTGACATGCATGCTACGGGCGTTGATCGCACAGATCCTTGTCGCGGTCTGCTCGCCATCACCCTCCATCCACATGTCGTGCACTCCCCTTGCAGCCCAAAGCAGAAAGGCATATGGCCGGCGAAGGCACCGCCAAACCTGCGCAAGACGTTCCCCCCCCCCCCAGTGCTTCACTGACAGCACGCCTTGCCACCCTTGCACTGTATGCCCCCTGCTGTGCCCTGTCTGCCCTGGGCAGTCCCCCCCCCCTCTTGGACCTGCAGGACAAATGGCGTGAATGCTACCAGGAGGCCACGCGCTGGACACACAAACACACACACACACACACTGCCAGAGGCGGGCGGGCGCGGCCGCACAGGAGCCGAGCACTGGAACGACAAGCGAGGCCACACAGTCTCCGGCTCTCCGCCAGGCCGGACACATCGAGTCTGGCAGATTTCGGAAGCCCTGAACCCAAAAACGTTCTCATCCCTCGGGGGTGCATGTTTTACTTCCGCCACCTTCCGCTGGCTTCCGCCGGCGGACGCGGCCTCGTTCGACTTCCGCCGATATTCCACCGCCTTCCGCCGAGGAAAAGATGCCAACTCCTTCAACCCTCGAAAGCAAGGTATTTTTCCTGGAACGCCCCAAATGTACAGTCGGACTCAGGCCGGAAACCAAAAAAACATGTTTCAAGAACGTGGGACCGTTCGTCGGCCATGTATCCAAGGTCCAAGGGTACACAAACCCTTCCCAGGATTCATCAAAACGTCCAACGACAAGCACGAGGAACACTAGGGCGCCCTCCCCGAGGCGACGTCGACCTTATACATCGGACAGGCTGTACCTCACTTCTTGGCAAGGTGCGCCATGTTCCCAGCACCGAGTTCCACAATCCGTTGGCGTCCCACGACTGCACGCACTCCTGTCTCCTCATCGATGTCTGCACGCGCGTGCGTTGCAGTAGGTGCACCCGAAGATTACACTGTAGTGGGATGAACGGCACGCGTGCGCATAGCATGAGCACCACTGGCTCAACCTATCGTGAGGTGGCACACATAGAACCGCGCCTGGACGGCGCGCCGGCAATAATGGCTGAGTATAACACCAGAGCGTTAGAACGAATTGGAAAAATCGTGCGTGGCGCGCCCTTGCAGTGGCTCGGAAGCGTGCGCGGGCATGATTTGCCCCAGCGAAGCGCGAGGGTATGGTACGGTGCGTGGGGGGGAGAGGAGGAGGAGGAGGAGGAGGAGGAAGAGGAGGAGGAGGAGGAAGAGGAGGACGAGGACGAGGAGGAGGAGGAAAGGCGGGAAAATCGAGCAAAATCACGATGAAAAACCATAAACTAGGACAGCTGCTTCCCATTGCTCCGGCTTTCCACAGAATAGGGCTTGCGATGAGTCTGGGTTGTTGCCTGCCATGGCCAGGGTGTTGGCGTGCACGCAGGCGTTCCACTGTAAGCGCGGGCGTCCTCAGAGGCGCGGCGTGCACCAATCCCTGGGCAGAACATTATGGTGTTGTCCACTTTCGAACGCCATTGCTCTGAGCAGGCTGCCGGGCTGCCAGGCGGTCCCCTTGCCAGCTTGCCGTGGATTTCCCATGGGAGCTGCAATAAACAAACTGATGATGGGCAGGCCCCCGCTGCCGCCCGCGCATCAAGTGTTGCTGACGCGAGATCCAAAATCTTTAACAAACATTTCGCTCGGACGATGTCGAAGCGATCCCTGTCCGCCTGCCGTAACATGCAAGATTCGAGCCCGCATTGTAATTTAGAACTCACGCAAGCTTCCACTACCCGCAATTTGCGGTGCTGGCTCAACTTGACATGTCCCAATGCCGTGCGTAATTTGTGAAATGCCCCTTTTCGCTTCCCCCAGAGGTCGCGTGAGCTCGGATCGCGGCCTCCCATCTGCACTCAACAATCCCCCCAAGTACACAACATGATTTTCGCACTTGATGGTCTCACCATTTTGCCCAAGCACAATATCAGCGGATCGTACTCTCAATGGAATTGTCTTCCCAGCGTTCAGATCAGGACCGAAGGCTTTTCCCAGTTGCGCAACAGTCGCGAAATTCTTCTGGAGGGAAGGCTGATCTTGAGCCACGAACATCGTGTCGTCAGTGCACAGGACGTCGTTGGCGATGCTCCACGTCTTGTCTGCGAAACTGGCGCGGTTGATTTCCAATTTGTCGCCGGCGGCCTCTAGGAGCACGGACATAACAATAATCAGAAGGCCTTCTGTTTTGATGCGATTAGGAACTGTACTCCACTCCAACCGTCAGAGACGCAGCTTCCCATACTTAGCTTCGAGAGCAGCATGGGCCAGCCTGCGATCCAGAAGAACGATGTTTCACTGATGACTCTGCCTGGTCTCAACCCGCACTGGGATTCACGCAATCGTTTTTCTGCCCGACCCGCCTTGAAACGATGCAAAATAATGCTGGCGAGTGTTTGGTATCCGACTGCCAAAATTAGATGGGTCTGAAATTGCCTGGCTGCGACGCGCCCCCTTTCATGATTATAGATACCACCGAAACCTGCCGCCGCTGATCTAGAATATCCCTGTACTGCCAGCAAGCGTCGCAGAGGCCCCGCATAGTTTCCAAATCGTCGTTCGATCACAATGCGTGCCAGATGTCGGGTGGGATATCGTCGCTGCCTGGCGCCTTTTGCGCCCGAAGGTGTTTCACGGCTCGCCGCACCTCTTCCAACGCAAGATTGCACATTTCGGTTCGCATGCAAGCACTGTCGGCAACCAAATTGGTAATTCCAAACCAGCATGACACAAACAACATTGCATTTTTTCTAAATATTCAGCCACTGTTTTTTGGCTTCGGCATCAACACGGTTGCCACTCAAATCACGGAATATTCCCGTAGTCGTGGCTTGTCTCTCCCGGAGAAGAAGCGTCGCGTTCTTCCTATTGTTGTCCACTGGTGGCACAGACAAACATCTGAAATTGGTTGTTCTGTAGTTTGGCATCGCCCATGTCAGCTCCACGGTTTATTGTGGTATTCCTTCTGATATATGAAGCGCACGCTCTTGAAGGAAGTAACCCGTGGCCGCCGTAGCGAGGCAACGCGCGGAGGGATCGCAGCAGCCGCGGAATCCAGAATGGACAATGCCACTGCAGACGCCTTTCGAGCCAAGATCTGATTGTCCAAAGTGTTTGCTACCGTTTGTCCACAAATCCCTCCGCGCACTTGCGAGCAGCACTGAGACCACGAAGAGCTGCCATGTTCAATATAGCTGGGTCTGGTGGGGGTCTGCTATTTGGTATGTCGATGTCCAAATGCACGGTTAAGGCAAAAGGGTTGGACTGCAATGTTTTGCACGGTCGCTAAAAAAAATCTTGAGCAACGAATGAGTGGTCTAGCTGTTCAAAACGGCCTGGCTGGATGTCGTTGGCGGAATGCCCTCCGAGATCGCAGCAGGTTGCCTTGGGTTCCGCTCCAGCCGCGCTGGCTTCTGCGACGCGCGCGATGAGCGAGCGGTCAAGCGGCTCGGCGGTGCCGTGCCCAGCTCAGGTTTGGACGCCCGAAATGGGTACGGAAAAATGGGTACAATGCCCAACAACAGATGTTGTCCCAAAACAGCAGCAGCCGCTGTTGGGCAGGCGGCCTTCTGTCCCAAATGGGCACAGGCCGCGGCGGCGCGGACAGCGAGTCCGGTTCAAGATGAACAGGCACTGCTCTTGGGCATCGTGCACAGTTCGTTCGTGCCGATCAGGCGCGTGCACCAGATTCGGGGTGGAGGGGGGGAGACCGCCACACACGACCCGCACAGGCAAGGGCGCGAGGCTCGAGGGCTCGAGGGCTCGAGGGCTCGAGGGCTCGAGGGCTCGAGGGCGCGAGGGCTCGAGGGCTCGAGGCTCGAGGGCTCGAGGGCGCGAGGGGGGGACAGGCTCGAGGGGGAGTGCAGGCCTGCGCGCGCGGCGGGCGGCCGCCTCCGCCAGAGCCACTGGCCCCCAGGCCTGCCCCCCGGCGAGAGGCCCCCAGAGGAGGCGGCCTCGGGTGGGGCGCCCGGCGGCCTGCGAGAGGGCACCCAGAGACCGCCCACGGGAGCCCCACGGGCCCCTCCGTCGAACTGGACCCCCAGCTCGGCTCGGCCGTCCCGGGGGCGCGGTGGTCGTGCCCCCCTCGCTCCGATCCTTTGGAGTCCCGAAACGGTGCGACGACAGACCGTGCGGTGACCTCCGAGCCCCAAGAGACCTCACCAGGAGGGCCCAGAATCGAATCGATAAGTCGGATCGGCGATCGAAATCAATCGGATCGGCGGAAGTCGGCAGCCGAATCGGGAAAAGTCGAATCGGCGGAAATCGGCAGTTTAGCAAGCCTCCATTGGAAAATCGGAGCCCAAATCGGAATCCAAAGTCGAATCGAATCGGAATCGGAATCCATCGAAGTCGAATCGAATCGAATCGGAGGAATCGAAACGAGCCCTGCCTCACCGCACGGTCCGTCACCGCACGGTCTTGGGACCCTGGAGGTCCCTGTCGCCCGAGACATCCTCGGAGAGGAACTCGAGTCCCAAAACCGTGCGGTGACCCCGAATCTCCACCGACTCACCGCACGGTGTGGTCACCACATCGTTTGGGGGCCCCTGAGATCCTGCTCAGCGGTGGGCCTCCCAGGAGGCCCTCGCCGCCAAGAGGGCCCAAAAGATCCGAAAGGAATCCCGGGGGCAAACCCAAGGTGGCCCACGAGAGCCCCTCCCCGGTGTTCCCCCAGAGGTTTCCCCAACGGCTTGGGGGGACACATGCACTGCACTTTCGCTCGACAGTTCAACACGCAGGCGTTTCCAAAATGCAGGGGGCGGCGGTGACTTGCCGTAGGCGTCTTCGATCCTCCACCAGGGCAAGTTTACTAATTCTTGCCGTGCCGAATCTTAGAGATCGTTCTGGCCCTTCTCAAATGTTACCGGTGGCCTTCGGCACGACCCGCTGGCCACCTTTAAGGCGGGATCACGACCAGAATCAGGCAAGTTCGTCTCCGAGATCGCCCAGATGACGCTGGCTGGATGGCATCAAAGATGACCCCTAGACGGCTCAAAATATATTCCGAGACGATTCCCGGACGACAAAAGGTGGCCCCAAGATGGCCACGGAGGGCCCAAGAGGCTCTCCTGGGCGTCTCTCGGGCCGTCTTTGGGGCCCTCCAGGTCGACCGAAGAGGGCCCCAAAAAATGCGAGCCTTTCGCGTCGCCCAGCGATCAGCGAACAGCGACGAAGATGCCGACGCCGACGCCGAGCAGACACCCGAACAGGACGTCGACGAAGAAGACGGAGATGAGGACAATAGTGACGACGATGACGGCGACGGTGACGACGACGCGACGGCGGCGGCGAACCGCCCCTTGTCCATGGGGCGCGTTCTGACCAACAGTTCGAAGCGGACGCAACCGTGGCCACGATGGCAAACTCCCAGGCGCAGAACAAATCGCAAAGGTCAAGGAACCTCGATCATCAAATCTCGATCATCGAACCTCGATCGCCGACCCTAGGACCCTCGACCCTCGACCCTCGGCGACGACGACGAAGACGACGACGACGACGACGACGATGACGACGACGACGACGCGACGCACACGACGACGACGCAGCGGCGGGCGAGCGGGCCGGCCTGTCGCGGGAGTCGAAGGTCTGCTTCGAGGCCCAAGCGTTCGAGTCCGAGTCGATGACCGTCCTTGGCACCGTCGTCGTCGACGTGGCCGCCGTCATGTGAGAGAGGGCCAGAGGCGAAGCTCGGCCCCTGAGGCCCGATATCCCCCGGGGCCGCAGGCGACCCGAGGAGGAGGAGGAGGAGGAGGTGGAGGAGGGGGAGGGGAAGGAGGAGGAGGAGGAGGGAGAAGGAGGAGGAGGAGGAGGAGGAGGAGGAGGAGGAGGAGGAGGAGGAGGAGGAGGACGGGTCGCCTAAGCCCTTCGGAGAAACCCTCCAAACCCTCAAGTGGGACAGGAAACGGCAGGGCCATGTTTTTGTCGTTTCATGAAGCTGTCTCTGGAACACGGAAACTGTTTGCTTATACACAAACAAACGAACTATTCCTGGAAACGGGGAACAACAAAAGGTGAACGGAAACAGAACTCGGAAACGGAAACGGGATTGGGACTGGAGCAAGAAACGGAATGGGAAACAAACGGCAACATAACCGGGAACCGGCAGAATAACTGCAAGACATAGCTGGTTAACCGGTAGAGAAGCTGGCCTGTCGTTTCCAGGGCTCGCTGAGCTCGGACCCCCTGGCGTCGTTCCCAAGAGCGAGAACCGCGGCGAAACTTGTTGAGTAATCGTCTGCCTCTGAGACTATGGGGGACCGTGTCCCGCCCTGGGATGGTCAAGGCTGGCTCGGGGGAAGGGAAGGGGCGCGAGGAGGAGGAGGAGGAGGAGGTTATGAAACAAACACATTGTCGGAGGTCCGCGGAGCACGAAGGGCGGGAGGAGGGAGGGAACGGGAGGAACGAGGGGGGCGAGTGGGCTGGCGGCGCCCACAAGGCGGTATGGGGAGGGGGGAAGGCTTCTCGGCAGGAGGAGGCCGCCCCCGAGAGAGCGCCCGCCTCAAGTCCGTAGAAAAGAGGCCCGCGCCTCCCACGAGGCAGGGGTGCTTCTGAGAAGCCCTCCCCCTCCCCCTACCATGGGGTCGGGCATGTCCCCTTACAGGCGGACTTTGGACGAACAATTGAACATAGCCAAGCAATACCCAAAACATACTCGAAGGATCGTCCCCTGACTAGTTGCTGCAAACCCCAGTGTTCCCCAACTTTTCCCATGGTTTCTGGGTTCTGGTCCTCCCCCCCACTTTCCATATTTCCCCATATCTTCTGGATTTTCGTTTTCCCCCTCCCACTTTCCATAGTTTCCCGTATTCTCCTCGGGATCGACGATTCATTGTGCCTGTGTGTGTATTTCCCTCCTGAAGAATACTCACCCGGCCCAAGACGCGGCCCACACCTGGAGGTTCGCACGTCGCACAGTCGTTCCCCCTGCTGCGGCAACAGCGCCAGACATGAAACCACGATTTACCATGCGAGGCTCAGATCATCGATATGCCAACACATCCATCAATCCGCCTCCCGATACGCCTCCCCCCTACCCTACTCATCCCGATCACATGTGTCATGATTAAACCTCTTTTTCCGCATGATCTACATTATCTCGCTCTTCTTCCTTGGGCGGCGCCCATGAGGGAGTGGTGCGACTGGGGTGGACTTCTAAAAAGCTGGCGGTGGTTCTTAGAAAGCAGGGGCATTGAGCAGGGACCGACCGTCCTGGCATTCCTATAATCCTACCACGAAATGTTCTTAGAACCCAAAAATGTTCTGAAAACAAAAAACAATGTTCTTAGAGCATAAACCCGATGTGTTAAAGCAAGACAGACTCCGCCAGAAATGTTCTAAGAATAATGTCATGGAAACCACAAAAGGTTCTTAGAACATTGTTTGGTAGGGCTATAGGCGAGCCAAGACGCTTCGCCACTGCTTGATGGGGTGGACTTCTAAAAAGCTGGCGGTGGCTCTTGGAAAGCAGGGGCAGGGGCCAGGGGGGCGTCGGAGAAGCCCGCCCCGCTCCCGGCTATACTGAGAAGCCCTCTTAGCAGCCTCTGGAGCTCCTACGAACTGCGAAGCCCCGACGCCTCCCTAGAGTGCAGCCCCCCCATCCCCCCCTCGCGCCACCCCTTTGTTAGAGGAAAAAACTATGCACATGCACCGATTCTGGCCAGGCCCATCCTGAGCCCAGGATCGGTGCACACGCCCTGCTGCCTTGGCCAGGAAGGCATATGCAGCGATCCTGGGCCAAGGATGGGCCTTGCCAGGATCGGTGCCTGTGCATAGTTCCCTTCGCCCGATTCGTGGGCGCCGCCTCAGGGCGCCCTCCTCCGCAGGCTGCCTCCTCTCAGACTCCCCTGGCTGGCACCGTCTGCTGCGTCGCTAGGGGGGAAAACAAACCTACCTCGCTTTTGACCACCCTCGCTTCCAAGAGATACCAAACGATGCCAAACTACGGCATGTACTGGCCAGGCCGCTTGACGAGGAGGCGAAGGGAATGACTTGGTTTTGCCTGGAAGCAAAAGCGGGCTAGGTAATTCACGCTCTGAGTCCAAGCACCTGCCCCAGCCAACAGAGGAGACGGAATGCGCGTGCCTTGCAGGCCGGAGCTGCAGCATTGAGCAGCTAAGCCAAATCGCATCGGCAACGGATCGGATCGACACCGAACCGACTCGAGAGCGGATCGCCGCGCCCGGCTCTGTCTGGCCTCCGCAGATGCCGGAGAATCGAACAGGCTAGAATCGAAGGCGCGGCCTCAGCCGGCGAATCGAATCGCATCCCGTCGGATCGTGGGCGGCCTTGCCCTTGCCGGATCGACTCATGCTGAAACGGGGGCACTTGCAGGGGCGACCGTCGCTCTTTGGTCACTCCGCGTAAAGTCCCTGGTGGAAACGGGTCCTGGCCCCTGGGCCGTGCTGTCGGACAAGCTTTTCCTGCTGAGCCGTCCTCTGGCGGTCCTCAGGCCCAGGAGGGGCCTGAAAATCCTCCAGCAAGGGCCCGAGAAGCCGAAAAACAGATGAAAACTTCTGGGATCCCTTTCTCTTCATGGGCTGCTCGGGGGACAGACACCGAGCCCCACACATGCCCAGACATGCGTCCAATCAATACTTTTGACGAAATCCCAGCCGTGGCGACGAGGATCACAGATGCCCCCCCGAAAAGAACACTTCAAACCTCTAGAGGGTTGATCATACTCGCCCTCCTCCTCCTCCTTCTCCTCCTCCGCGTCCTGCTCCTCCTCCTCCTCTTCCTCCTCCTCCTCCTCCTCCTCCTCCTCCCCAGGTTTCCCTTCTGAGCGCATTTCGCCTGTTGTGCAGCCGAACGGACCCCGCTCTGGCAGGGTCGCGGCCACTGACTCCGCGCGGCCGCCGAGCGGGCTCGAGCCCGCCTGGCGTCCGAGCGGGCCCGGACGCCGAACGGGCTCAAAGGGAGCCTGGGGTTATGCTGCTCGCATCGTACCTAAGGGCCGCATCCCAGAAAGAATTTCGAGCACCCGGAAAAGTGTCGAAAGAATGTCGAACGAACGTCGAAACAGTGTCGGGCGAGTGTCTCCCAGGGCCCGACGTGAAAACCTTGGATTTTCAGTACTTTTTTTGAGCTCGAAATTCTTTCTGGTGATCAAGACTAAAGTCGGTTGGAACATCGCAACCCTGGGGCGGCCTCAAGCTGAACGCAGGAAAGCCCAGAGTCGAATCGATAAGTCGGATCGGCGATCGAAGTGAATCGGACCGGCAGAAATCAGCAGGCGAGTCGGAAAGAAAGTCGCATCGGCGGAGAAAGTCGAATCGGCGGAAATCGGCAGGCCAGTCTGCGTGCAACAAGACATCGGAACTCAAATCGGAATCCCAAGTCGAATCGAATCGGAATCGGAAGCCATCGAAATCGACTCGAATCGAATCGGAGGAGTGGAGAGCCAAGACACGTCCCGGGAAGAGGAAAAACAACCTAAACACGTGCTGTTGGAGGTCCGTAATTACGGATTTCTGGGACTTGCGCTGGGGCCTCCTCCCGTAAGCGCGGAGCGCGCCAGGGGAGGCGTTCGAGGCGCCGCCGAGGGGGCCCAACGCCGATCACAGAAATCTGCGCGGAACTCCGAATGTTACGCTGAAGCCGCCTTTCTGTTCTGAGCTGGGGAAACAGACTGATACCGCTTCTAATTGCCCTGACCTCTCCCAGGGTACGTTCGGACCAGAACTCCGAGGCAGATCCACCGGTGAGGGGACGAGGAGGAGGAGGAGGAGGAGGAGGAGGAGGAGGAGGGAGGAGGAGGGGGAGGAGGAGGAGGGGGAGCAAAAAGAGGAGGAGGAGCAGGAGGAGGAAGACCAGGAGGAGGAGGAGGACCCGAGCGGCCTCTGGCACCCGGAGACGAGGACCTCCCAGAGAGCCCGGAGGGGTGCAGATGATGCAGGCGTGCGGCGGCCACCGGCACCCATCGATCGGAAGAAGTGGCTAGAAACATTAAGCAGGAGGGCGTTGAAAATAAATTGGGTGTCCGCCCGCCCCCTGAGGAGGAGGAGGAGAAGAAGGAGGAGGAGGAGGAGGAGGAAGGAGGAGGAGGAGGAGGAAGGAGGAGGAGGAGGACGGAACAGGTGAAGCCACTCGATCATTGAAGTAGGAAGGCGCTCCAGTAGATTGGACTCTGGGGGTCCAAAAATACCTCGACCGATGGCTACCTCCGCCCCTCTTCCTGAGCTTCCGGCGCGAGCATCGCGCCCCCCGCGGGGCGTCCTCATCTCGCGGCTGTCCACCACGGGCCTGTGGGACTCCAGGATGTTGTTGGCCTCCCCGACCTCGGCCGAGGCGGCGGGCCCAGCCCACCCCCCCGTCGTGCCGCCGGCGCGGCCGCCGCCAGGGCTCTCCTCGTCCTCCGCCGAAGTCTTCTGGGTTGTGTGGTCCTTCTCTGCAAAAAGACAAGCAGGAAACGACAAACATCTGGAAACGACAGGCGCCTCCAAGAGGGGGGGAATTTTCGAATTGCGCTCTGATTCGCCGAGGGGGCGGTCAGCTTGGTGCGGCACTCGCTAGCTGCTGGCAGAAACACGCGGTATCTAGCAACAGGGGCGCCAAGGTGTAAATGCTCCACCCGACCTGACCCATACCACCCCCCACCCTTTTCGTCATAAGGCGCACAAGGGCGTCGCGCGTCCAGAAGAGCGGCCCCACGAGAGGAGAGCACGGCGGTTGGGACAGAGCATGGGATGCACTTTGGATCTCTGTGTGATATGAGCGCGAATCTCGCGGTTGGGGGGGAGAGGTCGACAACGCCGACGACGACGACGACGACGACGACGACGACGACGACGACGACGACGACGACGACGACGACGGCGGCGGCGGCGGCGGCGGCGGCGGCGGCGGCGGCGGTGGCGACAACGAGCGGGGGGGGTGGAGCAAAGGGAGGGTCACGTCACGATCTGCGCCCAGCGCCGTCTGGGAACCAGGTGCCCCCAGCAACCGCGAGCGCTGCCTTCGACGGCGCGCCAGGGGGGGGGGGAGAGGCAGAGGGAGGGCAGGCCCTTCGAAAGGCTCGGACGGCCTCCACACTTCTGAGAAGCTCTGTGTGGCCCTCATCTTCAGAGGCTCTGAGAAGCTCTGTGAAGCCTCCAGCCTTCTGAGAAGCCCTGTGAAGCCTTCGCCTCGAGAAGCCGGGGGGGCCTTCCGAGAAGGCCTGCACTCCCTCGCTGCCCCTCTCGGCGCACCGCCGGCTGCTGCCTCCCCCCCCCGAGCGGCCCCAGCGTCCGTGAGGGGGGAGAGGGGTGCGGGGCGAGGGGCAGCGGTGACCGAGGGCTCCCAACTTCGCGCTTCGCGCAGCGCGAAGCGCGAAGTGCGAATACCTGGGCGCTCCCGCGCCGCCTCCCCGGGGGGGAAGAGGAGGATGAGGAGGAATCGGAGCCGAACCGCGAAGCGCGAGTAACTTCGCGCCCTCGAGGGCGCCCTTGGGCATGGGTGAGAGAGGTGCGGGGCGAGGGGCAGCGGTAACGGGGGCGGGGCGGGGGGGCGCGAGCATGGCCGACGACGCCAGTACCAGCCTGGTGGCGCGCGCGAGGTCGGAAACCGCGCGCGTGCAGCACCAGAACACTGGAGGTTTGCGCGCACTGGGCATGTCCCAGTCCAGTGTGACAGCAGGTCAAAAACCGCGGGGCCGCAGTACACTTCCGAGCACCACCACCAGCCTGCGAACAGACGTGCCCGAGAGCTATAAAGCTCCCTTCTAACCAGCAGAGGGCGAGGGGAGCTGGTCTTTGCGAGTACCACAATAGCCTGCGAGCGCCACGCTACACACAACAATACGCCAGACTGGTATCACAATAGCCCGCGAGCGCTTCAGCGTGCCTGCGAGCGTCACAGTGGGCTTTCGAACATCAGCAGCATCACTCGTATGCACATCTGTATGCCAGACTGTGCCAGCACCAGAACAGTCTGCGACCACCGCAGTGCTTGCGAGCACCACGGTAGCCAGTGAGCACCACAATGCGACTACGAGCACCACAATGTGCGTGCAAACACCATCAACACAGTTATGCGAATATGGTTGCCGGGTATCGCAGTACCAGCAACACATGGATGCACATCAGCAATCCAGCTCGTGCCAGCAGCTAAAGAGCCTGTGAACACCACACTTCGCCTGTAAGCACAAGAAGAGCGTGCGAGCACCGCGACGTGCCTATGAGCGCTACATGCCAGGTTAGGTCAGCTTGTGAACAGAAGTGGCTCGCGAGCCAAACGGCCACGGAGCCTCACGAGGCCTCTCAAACCTGACGAGAATCAATGATGTGCGCCTTATCGACCTTTCGCGTCCGATGGGTTTTTTTAGGACTCAAAATGGGTCCAAGAGGTCCCCAAGGGGAACCCACGAGACGATTCCTCGGGCTCCAGGGCGGCGTTGCTAATTAGTAGGCCCGCCCCTTCTCTCGAAGCCAACGCTCTCAGGTGCATCCCTGGGAGGGGGGCGCTCGGGCCATGGCTGCTCCAAGATAGCGTCAAGTAGATACATATGGCGCAAGATGATCCAACACGGCTACATGTCATCATAGCTGCTACCAAGAGTCCAACAAGACCACCCCAAGATGGCACGAAGTGATCACGGGGCGCCCAAACGAGATCCACGAGAGCCTCGGAATCACGTCGAAACTGCGTGTGTGTGCGCGAGCGTGTGTGTGTGTGTGTGTCATGTTGCTGGGTTTCCTGTTCGCTTTCGATGAACCTCTGATGCCTCAAGATGACACCAAGATCGCCGACACGATCCCCATGAGCAGCCCAAGGCGACCCCCAGAGCGGAGATATTGGGCTCCAGCCCCCCCTTCGCTAAAATCCCACCAGCCCTCTGGGCGTCGGTGGTTTAGGGCATTTCCTCTTCCACCCCTCCTTCTTCCCGTTCGGGGAGGGGTTTAAACTCCCCCTACCCCCTCCAATGGACCTGGACGGGGGGTTCCACGAGTCGTCGGAGCGTCCAAAACGGCCTCGGCGAGGAAGCCAAAACCACTGGTGTTACTAAGATTTTGGCCCCACGTTGGCCTCCTGGTGGGGGGGACTGTAATTTGTAACCCCCCTCCCGTGATCGATCTCACCCAATATGGCCCAAAGATAACCCTCAAGGCTCCCAAAGATGCCCCATGAGGGCCCCAAGGGGTGGCCAGGAAGCCCCAAGAGGCCCCCAGGATGCCCCCAAGAGGCTCCCAAGAGACCCCCAACAGGCCTCAAGAGACCCTCCAGAGGCACCCAAGATGCTCGAAGAGGCCTCGGCGAGAATACCATATCATCGATTTTACAAAAAGGATTTGGCCACATGTTGGCCTCTTGAGGGGGGGGCACTGATTAAGATGACTCCAAGAGCGCCTGGGAAAGCCCAACATGACCTCCAAGATGGCTCAAGATATCCCAAGATGTCTCAGATTGGCTTCCTGATCGAGGCAATTCCTCTGGGCATCTTTTCTGGATGGGCTGTTGGAGATTTTTTGTTGGGTCAGCGGCTCCGAGGCAACGGGCAGGGAGCGGAAGCGGCGTCCGGGACACGGTACGGGGCTAATTTGCAAGACAATTTGCCGCCAGAGTCGGCGGACAAAGCTCGCACCTGCAAGTGCACATGCACTGAGCAAACTATGCTCCGCATTAAAGCGAACGCACATAGGCGCCAGCCACACCGAAGTGAAGCAGACCGCAGTGCGAGTGCAACGGAGAAGTCGCCCTGTCGGCGCCAAGCTCCGAGCAGTTCCTCTAGCCGAAAGTGGGCAGGGAGAACCGAAACTACATTGCTGAAGGCTGAACCACTCAGCGCGAAGTCCGTACCACCGCTGTACGCGGGGTCGGCGGAGACAGGGGCGAAGGAACGGCAGGGACCTACAGAGCACTCACTCCACGATCCACACCGCTGCCCGGGGGGGGGCCTGTGTGTCAGTCATCGTATCCGAAACCAATGACAGGCCAGGGAAGCAACGATGAGAGAGGACACGCAGGCCCAAGAGCTGGTACACTGCCGCCGTGCGAATATCGGCCACGAATGTCGCCGAGGTACGCTGCAGCCGCGACCAGCTCATGGAGAGCTGGGGCGCAGTCAGGGCTGATTGGTTTTTCAATCTCAAGGGTGCCAGCACTGGTTCGGATTGAGCCTCATGATCTCGATGGCCAAGTCGCAAGCTGCCCTCATCTTGGCTTGGCAGCCCTCGCCAGGTTGGGCATGGCAAACTGATGCGCGCTGCGTCGGGCACTCGGGGAGGACCAGACTGGATGCATTATGTACCGGCCTTGGCTGGTTCAAGAGTGCGGAACAGCGATCTGGCCGGGCAGGGCAGCACTGCCAAGGGTGGCTAGCACCTACGCCCAAGTTGGCCATGGCAAACGCGTGAGCCAACAGCCCCTGTAGAGGGGTGGTGGGCGGGGGCCGGCCGGCAGATCACGAGAGCGCCTCGCGGGTGTCGCGGCGGAGAAGGTGCAACGCCGACGCTTGGCCTGCCGGGCGGCGGCCCGACGGGCCAGGTGTCCGCGGCGGTGCCCGCCGACGTCCGAGGCGCGACTCTCGGGCCAGCGGCGGCGGCCAGCGGCGGCGGCGGCGGCAAAAAAAAAAAAGGCTGGTTGCCGCGGAGCCGCCGCGGCGGCAGGCCTGCCGCAGGGGGCTCAGGTCGCGACCTCGGGGGGCCCGTCGGAGACGGGCTGGCCGAGGATGACGGGGGCGTCCTCGGCCAGTGGGGTGGTGGGCGAATCGATCTTCGGCAGAAGGTCTAGGCAGCACAGCTGTTTCATGAAGCACAGCTTGACGATTGCACAAACGACCGAGGCGAGGTACAGGCCAGGCGGAATCAGCCTCAGTAGCCTGAGGTGCAGCATGGGAGTGACCTCTTCAAAACTTACGGTCATCATATAAACCATCGCGTACACGTACAGCGGCGTGACAAGGTGCAGGAAGCAGTTGCACGGGCAGCACGGGCCAGCCTCCTCCAGCCCCTCGCGGCAGCACGGCGCACACACCCGGGACGCGGACATGACGATAGCGGTCACGATGACGACGAGGCCAATGGAAAACAACAGCCCCCTTAGGGCGGCACTCTCCTCGTCGGAAAACGCGACCACTACGCCAAGCGCGATCCCAACGACGAAGCACAGCACGAGGTTGACCGAATAGACCCCCTGCGCCAACGCAGAGGTGGCGAGGCAGACGCAGCACGCCGGGGTTTCCCCCATTGCGACCAGGGTGCTCGCGCGGTCGGAGGGGGTGGCGGTGGGAACCGAAGGAGCCCGCTGATGGCTTGAGCCAAGCTTGAGCCAGCCTACGGACCTGCTGGTGGGGATTCTTTTTTGTTCGGCGGCTCGAAAGACAGATCCAGCGAGCGGGACTAACGTTCTGGGGCACAGAGCGAAATAATTGGCTGCAGAGGCACGTGGGCCGCTGTAGCGAATGCACGGCAAAAGACGAGGCCAGAAGATTACCTTGCACAAACTCTGAACGGATGCCAGCGGAAGAGAAGCTGCCACAGGTGGACAATCAACGAACACAAGCCAGACCCGCTGGTGGGGATTCGCGGAGCGTCAACAATTCACAAAAGGGGTCTTAAGAGGAGCCTATTCCCAAAGGCTCTCAGGGCGAAAGATCTACGTCCGAAAATCTCCATGGCCGACTCCTGCCGCCGTCGTCCTCCTCCCCGTACTCGCTAATGACATCGCAGTTGCCCCCTCCTCCTCCTCATCCTCCTCCTCCTTCTCCTCCTCCGACCTCTCTCTCTCTCTCTCTCTCTCTCTTCATTATCCTCCGTCATCCTCTATCATCACTTCCTCCTCCTCACCCTCCTCCTCCTCCTCCATCCTCACATCCTCCCCTCCTCCTCCTCCTCCTCCTCCTCCCTCCTCCTCCTCCTCCTCCTCCTCCTCTCCTCCTCCTCCTCCCTCTCCTCCTCCCTCCTCCCTCCTCCTCCTCCTCTCCTCCTCCTCCTCCTCCTCTCTCCTCCTCCCTCCTCCTCCTCCTCCTCCTCCTCCTCCTCCTCCTCCTCCTACGACGAACCCCTCCTCCTACGTACCCCTCCTCTTCCGCCTCCTCCTCCTCCTCCCTCATCACACCGGGGCAAGGATGCAAGGTGGGGTATCACGATCCCTGGAGGCCCATGCTTACCCAATTGCGGCGGCGCCGGGTGAAAGCCTTTCGGGATCCTGCAGCAAATAAACGGCGAGTGCAGCCTTGATGGAATACTCCATCCTTACCTGGATGAGTACACATCGGCATACAAATCAACGTTATGAGGTCCGCGAGGGCGTCTTGGTCGGCGCTGGACCTCCCTCCCATGCCGTGCGGGGGTGCTAGCACCGATCTGATGTTTACCGCGGACCTCCGACCGAATGGTTACCCTTATGCCGTTTCGTCTTGGGGAAGTACTCCATCGCAGTCAGGCAGCGTCTTGACCCCCAGGGGCGGAGGAGACAAGGAGGAGGGAGGAGAGAAGGAAAATCTATGCCCGCCGACGGGTTTCCTAGCGGACCTGGAACCCCTGAAGTGACCCCATCACGCCATGCGCAAGCAGAAAGAACAAGGGAGAGAGAGGAGGGGGGTGGCGGAGGAGCAGGGAGGGGAGGACCGATCCTCAAATGACCCCTTGCGACTGCCTTGGAGAGCGCCGCGCCCTCGCCCACTGGCCTGCCCGTCTCGCCGCCTGAGGCTCCGGGGTGCTCTCGGCCCCCGGTCGTTGGCGCAGATTTCGCGGCCAGGGGCTCCCTTCGGCGGCGCCCGCAAGTGGCACGTGGGGCCGGCCTTCTAAAAAAAGGGCGGGAGAGAAGCGGTGACCCGCGACCCGCTCCCTCCCCACCTTCCGGCCTGGACCTTCCGCCGTTCTGCGCCACTGTCGCATGAGGCATCCTGAGTTTCCGGGAGCTCTCCTCAGTTTCCTCGAGTGCTTCGAGCGCTCCCAGCCGATTCCGAAGACGCCCGGAAACATCCAGAGACCTCTGGAGACATCCTGGAAGCCTCGGGGGCCTTCTAAGAAGCCCCTCCGCCTTCTTGATTACAAGGCCGCTACCCTCGCGCCCCACCCCCCTGCGGGCGCCGCCACATCTCCCTCGCAGGCCCTCTGGCACCACAGCGGGGGTCGACCCCAACGGTGTTTGGGCGATGTCGTGCGCCGTTATTGTTTTCGTTTCGACTCCGCGTGCCGACTTCGCTGTACAGCACTGGCAGATTGAGAGCAAAAGGAAATGACACTAAAACCAGACGAGAGCCGAAAACACTGTTTCAGTCGACTCCTGGGCCACAGGCGGGCCTATGGAAGGGCGTCATCAACTTGAGAGCGTTCTCTCATCTTTCGCGATCGCAGCCGTTACCGGCCCAGGCCGCACCCATCCCCCCTTCTCTCCCAGGTAACGTCACGATTCGTGCTGACGTCCGAACTGTATCTTGTTTGTCCCTAGACATTCCAAGACGGCGCCAACGCGGAACGTGACGTTACCTGCCCCGCCCACCTTGGAGATCTACTGACCCAGGCCAATGCAAACCCAGGCCAGTCAGGCTTTATGCAAAATCCTTCACGATCCTGCACAATCCAGCGAGATCATGCACGCAAGCCCTGGTCAATGCACCCCTGGTTCTGCAGGATCCTGCAATAACTGGCGCTCTGGCTGATCCCGCTTGCATTGACTCGGGGGCGCGCAAACATGGACTAGCGATCCATGGATTTGGCGCGCAGTCGCCAAATCCATGGATCGGGGAAGGTGCCCTCCTCAACGTGCGACCAGTGCCGCCTCGTTCGGCGGCGGAAGAAATCTGCGATTCCTATGGAAACGGGACCCGTCGCTAATCCCCGTCCCCTTGGCCCTTGATCCATGTTTGCGACCGCCTGATTGACCCCCGTCTCAAAACTCCCGACCACCATCTCCCCTCCCCCCCGGTAACGCCCGGCATCGCCTGGGAATGAAAACACGCTCTCCCCATTCTGCTTCTCCTCGGGACGCTGGAGTTCTGCGTGCGGCCCCTCGCGCGCCCCGACGGCCCCCCTCGAGGCGCTCCCTTTTCGTGGCCCTCCGCGCGCGGCAAAGGGGGGGCTCGGGCCTCGCGCTCCCCGAGCTTCTGCAGCGTCTTGATCCGGGACTGCCAGGCCTCGGGGTGGCGGACAAACGCCAGACCTGCTCTGAGTGTCTGTGCCAGGGGTGGCGCGAGCACCCCGGGACATAGCAGGACATACTGATCCTGCGCGTCCTCCTCGGAGGCGTGCGTCCGACCCGAATATGTAATACAGCCATATTGTAACTCATCGCTTCCCGAGCGTGGCCAGAGAGCGCCCGCGCAACAGAGCGTATACTATGAGATGTCTCGGCGCGCGCGTCGCCCCTGAGGGGCGACGCACACATAATATTAGTACGCTGACCTCCACCCAGGATGAAAATGTGGCAAGGGTTGACCCAGCGAAGGGATCTGGGGGCCGGGCCCCCAGAGGAGAGACCGAGGTTCGAGAATCGGCATTTGAGGGTGGGACCCCGCGGCGCCCTTGAAATGAGTGCGGACAGTCAATATTCGATGCAATAACAGCACGTGCTGTCCAACACTGACGGCGGCAGCTGTTGGGCAGGTGACTTGTTGTCCCAAGTAGAGGGTACCATTCTGACGTCCCCATTCTTCCCAGACAAGCGAAGTCTTGACTGGCTCACTACGTATTTCCTTGAAATCCCGAACCTTTCTCCAGGAACAGTTTTATCTCCCGAGCCGCTCTTCGATGGTCCCGCGGCCCGGCGAGGGCCCCCAGAGGCCGAAAACAAAGACAAACCTCCGTCCTGATTTTATCAAGAGGCTGCATTCTGGGTGCGCAGTGGGCAAGACAGGCTGCTGATTTCCGTCCCCATTCCTCCCGTCCCCACGGCGGCCGCCCCAGGGGGAGGAGCGGAAGGGCTCCTGCGGCGCGGGCTCGGAACGAGCGGAGGCTCGACCCGAGCTGGCGCTGGATGAGGAGGAGGAGGGGGAGGAGGAGGAGGGGGGAAGAGGAAGAGGAGGAGGAGTAGGAGGAGGAGGAGGAGGAGGAGGAGGAGGAGCAGGAGGAGGAGGAGGAGGAGGAGGAGGAGGGTTGACAACTCGGAACTCCGCGCGGACTTCTCGGACCGGCGCTGGCCCGAAGACCCAAATTTCGGGCTGGGGGGGGGTACGGTACGGGTTCCATATGTGTTTTCTCAATGTTCCCCCACCCACCCCCACTTGAAATGGAGGGCAAATGAAGGCCTTCGGGTTGGGTTGGGGTGGTTTGGTGGGTGGTGACCCACTGCGGCCGCCCCAGGGGAACAGACAATGACACAAACGTGGACAACTCGGAGCTCCGCGCGGACTTCTCGGACCGGCGCCGGCACCCTTCTCCGGCGAGCGGAGCGCGCGCCGGGGGCGGCGCCGAAGGGGGGGGGCCGCCGGGGGGCTCTCCCGCACCGAGCCGAGGAATCTGCGCGGACCTCCAGGTTTGTTCCCCAAGCAGTGCTTGCACTGAAGGGGTCGATCTCACCGTCGATCTCATCCAACCTCCTCCCTCCTCCCTCTTCCCTCCTCCCTCTTCCCTCCTCCCTCCTCCCTCCTCACTCCTCCCTCCTCCCTCCCCTCCCATCCCCTCTCTCCCCCTCCCCTCCCGTCCCCTCCCCTCCTCCCCCCAGGCCGCCCGAGAGACGGGCGCCGCTGGGGAAGGCTGGCCCAGCGGCCTTCGCCGAGCCTAGCGATCGATCTCACTATCGATCTCATTGAATCGATGTCACTCTCGGTCTCACGATCGACCTTACAATCGTCCTCACTATCGATTACACGATCGATACCTATACGACCACCCTACGGGTGATAAGGAGGTTGGGCAACAGTGGTGACTGTACTGGGCGGATCAAAACGAGTGCGGGAGTGGCGCGGCAAGGACGAGGTACCCTGCTTGAGCCGAACCCCGCTAAGCGGAAAGCTTCGATCTACCTCTTGCTCTGCCCCTGCTCAGATGGCACGGGCCAGAACGCGAGCAGGGCTCTCCAGAGACAATAATCAAGATACGGGGGCCTTCTCTACGTCCTTCAGGGGCCTCGGTGCGGCGCGACATTGCACCGTGGATCGGCCCCGGAAGCGGCGCAACACTGTGCGTGGTGGAGGAGAACCTGAGAGAAGACCTCATTCGATGTCTCATTCGGTCTCACTACCGATCTCACAATCGATATCACTATCGACGTCATCATCATCATCATCATCATCATCATCATCATCATCATCATCATCATCATCATCATCGTCATCGTCATCGTCATCATCATCATCATCATCATCATCATCATCATCATCATCATCATTCATCATCATCATCATCATCATCATCATCATCATCATCATCATCATCATCATCATCATCATCATCATCATCATCATCATCATCATCATCATCATCATCATCATCATCATCATCATCATCATCATCATCATCATCATCATCATCATCATCATCATATCATCATCATCATCATTACCATCATCACATAATCATCATAATCATCATCAATCATCATCGGGACACCGACGGGACACCGCGGGACACCGGCGGGACACCGCGCGCCACCGGCCGCCCGGCGGAGAATCATTTGGTCCGGCCGCGCCTCAGCCACAGGAGACTTTCCTCTCGCCCGCCCACGCAGCTTCGCCTCGCCCGCACGGCACGCACGAACACGAAATCGAAATCGATTTCCCGGTAGGGGGGCTCTCTGTTCCACTTCGATCTCACCCCCAACCTCCGATCACAATCGATCTCCAGATCCATAGTATCAAGGTTCAAATCATCCACTGATTGGGATTTTCTCAGGTGTAGTATGTTTGTGTCATTGATTGTTCCCCGATGTCCGTCCCGACTTGAGGGGGGAAGCATCGACCTGCATCCGGCGGTATACCGCCGCTAGATCGGCGATAGGGGCCCCATAGCAAAACCGCACGCTCTTGGGCGGGGTGGGGCCATCAGACCCCATATCGGCCATCACTGGGCGATCAGGGGTCGATGCATTCCCCCCCCCTGCTGCCTATCACCCCTATCGTGGGACG
>CAUYUJ010006991.1:321003-418503 GCA_963575745.1 Prorocentrum cordatum
AGTATTGTATTGTATTAGTAGCAGTAGTAGCAGTTATAGCAGCGCGCTTGTATACCATTACTGTGCCTCTCTGTATGTAAGCCCTGACAGCATAACACTTTCCCACAGTATTCCCAGACGCCACCTGCGCGAATCGTGACGACACCGGCCCCCTGCCCCCGCCCCTCCCCCCCGGGAACGGCCGTTATCGCCGAAGAATAGAAAAATGGTCTCCTTGCGGAGCTGGGGGATGTCTCGGGCGCCGCGGCCCTCTAAGAGCGTTCCGGAACGATCTGGGAGCGTTCTGGAACGTTCTGGGACGGATTTGTCCACGTCCTGGCCCAGTCCGAGAATGTTCTGGGTCTTCTCTGAAGTCGCTGTCTTGGATTCGCGGGCGCAACGGGAGGGACACTCCGGAAGCGCATCGGGCACCAAAGCGAGGCGGGCAGAGAGGTGAGGAGGGCGGGAAAGCGAAAGCCGCGCTCATGACGCGAAGCCCTTCACAGAAGCTGCACGGTGACGTCGAAGACCGAACCAACCAAGCGCCGCGCAACCCTCGGAAGACGCTAACCTTCTCTCGGAAAACCGAGGGGCTTCTTGGGCGCCCGAATAATCCGGGTTAACTCGGGCCCGGGGTAATTCGGGCTTGGATTCCCGAAAAACTAACCCGAGATAGCCCTGACCCGAGTTACCCCTGATGCTCCGGGCTCTGGGCGCCCGAATTATCTGGGGGGACTCCCGAGAAACGAACCCGAGTTAGCCCTGACCCGAGTTACCCCTGATGATGCGGGGCTCTGACCCACGGCGTGCTCCCGTGGAAGAGCTTCATGCCTTCCGACAGCAACGCGGGAGCAGCACGCTAACGGGCTGCCAACGCCAGCGTGTCACTGATGCTCCCCTCCCCTCCCTCCCGCGGAGTGGCCCTCGGGAATCTCCTGTCCCGGGTCACACCCGGGTCAGTCAGGCCTAGCAGGATCTTGCAAGATCCTGCACGATCCTGCACCCAAACCCGGGTCAATGCGAATTGAGCAGGATTCGACCGTCCCGGCATTCCATTTGGCCTACCACGAAATATTCTTAGAACCCAGAAATGTTCTAAGAGCACAACGGTGTTCTTAGAACAGAAAGCCGACGTGTTAAAACAAGACAGCCCCAGCAAGATCTGTTCTGAGAACATGTCGTGGAAGCCACAAAAGGTTCTTGGAGCATTCTTGGTAGGTCTATGGGCGAGCCAAGACGCTGCGCCACTGCTTGAGCGAAGGATCCTCTGCTGGGAAGGCCGGCTACTGGGAGTCCCGAAACGGTGCGGTGACAGACCGTGCGATGACCTCGAAACCCCCAAGACCTCACCGCACGGTCCGACACCGCACGGTCTTGGGACCCCGGAGGCCCCTGTCGCCCGAGCCGTCCTCGGAGAACGACCCGAGCCCCAAAACCGTGCGGTGACCCCGAATCCCAACCGACTCACCGCACGGCGTGGTCACCGCGCCGTTTGGGGGCCCCCGAGGGAAGGCCGGCTCCCCGCCCTCGCGATGCCCGGGGATGGGCATAGGGGAGGATGCATCGACCTGGAATCGGCGATACATCGCCGATAGATCGGCGATGGGCCTCCGATAGTGAATCCGCACCTCCCTGGGCAGGTCGGGGCTATCGGACCCCTGTCGGCGATCAATGGGCGATGGGGGGCCGATGCATCCCCCCCTGTGCCCCCCCCCCCCCTACCGTTGCCCCTGACGCCCTCGCTGCCCTTCCCCCCGTGGGCGCCCCCCTCCCCGCCGCCCCGAGGGCAGGGCAGCCGCCCGCGGGCGCGCCCGGGGAGCGGATCGAGCAGGGCAGGGCGGCGCAGGGAGGCGCCCAGGACGGCGACGACGACGGCGGCAGCGACGGCGACGGCGACGAGGCCAACGACGACGACGATCGCAACTCTCACAACGATGCCAACGATCACAATGCGGGCAAGACGTGTATGCATATCCAGTGCGTCTTGAACCTTTTTGGAGGGGGGCGCCTCAAGGCAGAGGCGCACTGGATATGGATAAAAGAAACCTGGCCTCGAGGGGGGGGCAAACTGATCCATATTCCGCGCGCCTCGGGTTTCTGGGGAAGGGACCCCGAAACTCCATACTGCAGAAGATATGGACAGAAGCACTACCCGCACACAACTCTCACCGGGCAACTGATCGCTGTCATCGTTGCGATCGTTCGTAGTTCTGGGGCTCGGGGTGGTGTTCCGTCCGCGCGGCACGGGCGCCGCGGCACGGGCGCCGCCGCCGCGGCCACCGGATCGGGAGGCCCAGCGGCCCCGATGGGCTCTCCGCGGGCCAAAGAACTTGATGCCACGCGGCTGCCACGAGAAAGCGAGCCAAAAGGTCGCAAATCCGACCTGAAACAAGCAAACTCGCGAAATGAAGCGAACCGAACCCTCAGAACAAAAAAAAAAACAAAAAACAAAAAACTGACCGCAAGGGGGAGGGAAACTGTACACCACCCTGCTTCTGCGCGTCCCGCGCGGCTCCGGAGGAGAGATGCATCATGCATGGAAAACTGTCCCGTCCTTCCGGTGGGGCCCGCTGCCCTGCCCTCGGCCCTGCCGCCGCCGCGTCCTGGAAGAAGTTGTCGATCTTCGACTTCGCCCACGTGGGGCCGCGCTGCATGAAGAGGGTGGCGAGGCAGCGGTAGACGAAGGCCTGCGAGCGGACGCGCCGAAGAGGGGGGGCACGAAGAGGGCGGGGCGCAGCGCGGCCTGCTGCACGTGCTGCTGCACGTGAGGAGGGGAGGAGGAGGAGAAGGGGAGGAGGAGGAGGAGGAGGAGGAGGAGGAGGAGGAGGAGGAGGGAGGAGGAGGAGGAGGAGGAGGAGGAGGAGGAGGAGGAGGAGGGGTAGGAGGAGGAGGAGGAGGAGGAGGAGGAGGAGGAGGAGGAGGAGGAGGAGGAGGAGGAGGGAGGAGGAGGAGGAGGAGGAGGAGGAGGAGGAGGAGGAGGAGGAGGAGGAGGAGGAGGAGGAGGAGCAACCAGGAGGAGAAGGAGGAGGAGCAGGAGGAGGAGGAGGAGCAGGAGGAGGAGAGGGGGAGCCATGAGATCTGGGAGATTGAATTGCCCGGCCATGATACCAAATCCCCCTCTATGACAACCGTGCGAACCGATCCCCATCCCCATTGGCCTGGCCCTGGCCCCAAGTGGCCACTTTGCCCACCTAGGTGGGGATGTGTGCCTGTCCCCTTTGGGGGGGGACGTACCCCAACCCATGAGGGTGGCTATGTCGGTCAAGCCCGCCGATCACGATGACGATGACCTCGCGTCAGCGATGAAGGTTGTTTGCGGGAGATCGCATGCGCGCGCGGCCGACGCGCGCGAGCCGCGAGCGCAGGATGTGTTTGAAAACTTGTGCTGCAACACCCTGTGAATATATGGTTTCGGAACACTCGTTCTTGGAATCCGCGCGAAACCTAATGTGTTTTGAAACACTGCGGCATGTGCGCGCGCGACGACGCGCGCACGTGCATTCTGTCATATTTGTTGCAAAGGGATTTTTGCGACAGCACGCGCGGGAGTTTGCGAACGAATTCGACATGCGCGCGTTAAGATCCGCTCGGTCGCATGTTATGAGACACGTTGAGAAACGATGGTTCCGTAAGACTCCGCAAGAGCGCGGGCGCAGGCTATTGTTGAAAACCCTCGTTGCGAAACCTGTATGAGTTGATATGGTGTCGTGGCTCGGTTGTGACCATTACGAAATCAAAAGTGTTGAAGAACGTCGGCATGCGCGCACGACGACGCGCGCGTGCGCAGTTCGTTCCATTTATGTTGCAACGGAGCCTTGGCAACTGCTCACGTTTGGAAACGAGCGCGCGCGCATAATATTTTTCGCATGGGATGACAGGGGGGGGGCTGATGCCCGGCCTGCCTGGTATGGTACGAACTCATATTTAGGATGGACGATGAGGCAGTACCATGTGTCAATTGGAATACACAAAATATACTGTTAAGCCCAGGGGGAGTGGATCTTATTTGTTTACAAAAAACGAAGAGATATGTTGTACATTCTACGTTGTGCAATCAACGTGGGGAAATCTACTTTGTGCACCCTTCGTGGTGCAATCGACGTGGTGCAAAATATAATGTATATTGTAATGTGTGGAACCTCTGCGAAGCAATCTGCGTGGTGCAGTCTGTGAAATAACATTCACCCCGCCGAACTTGAAGTTCTCAACCCCACTGCTTGCGAAGTCTCCTACCAACCCGCACACTGGTTTGCAACACTTGTGCGGCGGGGATTGCGATGAGTGCTTGGTACTGGCTGGCACATGTATGCGGCCGCGCTGGCCCGCGCATGCTCGTGCGCGCTGCGGCCAGATACGTTGGCGCAACCGACGCGACCGCGGTGGCGCTGACCGCCGGGCACTTCCCAGCAGGCACTTCAATGCGAGTCGGCGAATTGGGCGGGCGCGGTATCATGGCAACTTCAACAAGGGTAGACGCGATGATAATAGTAGCGATGCTGGCGACAATGATGACAAAAACGACGGCACGGCCAGTGACGGCGCCGACGCTGACCACGCCGACGACGATAACGGCGTTTTCGTCTCCCCGACACGCGAAGGCGTTTAGCAAACGCGCCCAAGTAAAGAATCAAACAAGGCAGGGCTGTTTAATAAACGCCCAAGGCCGTTTAGTAAACACCAATTGTCCGGTCCGGGTGGTTTTTCCTCCCTTGAGTTTTGGAAGTACATTGACTTGCGCGCGCGGCCGACGCGCGAGAGTGGCCCGCACTGTATCAGTCGACGCGGATCGTGCCCCCCCGACAACACGCGCTAGGGCGGCCGAATGATTTCGACATGCGGCGCGCAAACCCCGTGTGGCAGCATTTAAAAACCGATGGTCTTCAAAAGAATCCGCAAGAGCGCGAACGCAGGTTGATTTGAAAATGTTGTTGCACAACCACACGTGTGTTACATGCTTTCGGGACGCTCGATCTTGAAATCCTTTCGAAATCTAAGGTTGTTTTGCAAGATCCCGGCATACGCGCGACGACGCGCGCGTGCGCACCTCGCCCCGTCTGTTGCAAGGGAGTCTTGCGACAGCTCGCGCGCAAAGGTGATCGAGCGATTGCGACATGCGCGCGCGAGCAACCCGTTCGGTTGCATGCTATGAACATGTAGGAAAACAGAGGGTCCTCTTAAGAACCCGCAAGACCGCGAGCGCAGGATTAGTTTGAAACCCGTTGCAAGACCATGTGTTTGTAGTGTTCGTGACTGCCGATCTTGAAAACCTTTCGAAGTCCATGGTTTCTGAATGATTTTGGCATGCTCGCGCGACGACGCGCGCGTGCGCATTTCGTCGCATCCTTGGCAAGGAATTCTTGAACACTCTTCACTATTGACGAACGAGTGTGCGCGCAGGCATGTCTGGCAGATGACGAAGGGAGGGGTGACGCCTGATGAGCTGGGATACTACGAACGCATAATTCGGATGGGCGGTGGGGCAGAATCATATGTAAATTGCAATAGAACAGGGTCCCGTTAATTCTGGGGGGGGATCGTGATATTCTTTTGAAGATAAAACTGAATGTTGCAGAACTTGGAATTGCCAATTCCACTGCTCGCGCAGTCATCCCATCCACGCACCTGCAGCGGCGAGTGCGATGAGCGATTGGCGCTGGCTGGCTCTTCTCCGCGACTGCGCTAGCCCACGCATGGCAACGTGTCAGTTTTAGACAACCGCGCTCCACGACTCGCAAAGTAACTACTCGCAAATGGCTTGATCCGCCATGGGTGATTTACGGTACACTCCACTGATGCAGACATGTGTTTTCCAGACGTTTGCGAGTATGCACTTTGCGGGTCGTGGAACGCGTTCGGTGAAGTTTGGCGCAACCGGCGCGGCCGCGGTGGCGCTGACCGATGAGAATGTCAAGCGCCGCGTTTCACAAGCCGCGCTGGCGCGCGGACACTCAGTGCGGGTCGGTGAGTCGGGCGGGCGCGGTATCGGGGTGACGTCGACAACGGCGGAACGATGATGATGACAGCGATGCTGGTGACGGTGATGATGATGAAGTCGGCAAGGCCGATGTCGGCGCCGACGCCGGTGGCGCGATGGCGATGGTGATGTCCACGCGTCCGCTGATGAAACATTGGGAAGATTTCGAAGTGCGCGCGCGGACGACGCGCGCGAGTGACCAGCATGGCAGTCGAGTGACCCCAGCAAAAGCCGGCGCTTTCGAATGATTTCGACATACGAGCGCGAGAGGCCCGCGTGGTCGTATCTGACGATAATATAAGACATACCAGCTTTTAGTTTGGAGTTCGCAAAAAAGCGCAAAACAATTGTTTGAACATCGCTGTTGCAAAGCCACGGGGTGTTCATATGTTTCCAGGGACCTCGGTGGCGAAATCCGCACGAACTTACAGTGTTTGAAGTTTGCCCGCGCGCGCGCGACGACGCCTCAGTCTGGACGCTGTTCCACTTTCCCAAACGGTGTTTGCCCTTAGGTTTTCTCGGTTGGTTTTTAAGGAAACTGGCTGGTGTGGCGGTTCGGCGGCTGTGGAGTCGCTGTCGCCGCCCCGTCGCCGCCTCGTCGCCGCCTGCCTGGGAAAGTGTGGCGGTCTGACGGCTATGTTGTTGCCGTCGCCGCCCCGTCGCCGCCTCGTCGCCGCCCGCCGCATGGGCATGTGTGGTGGTCCGTCACTTACGTCGTCGCCCTCGCCGCCGCGTCGCCTCCTCGTCGCCGCTCGTCGTCTGGACCTGTGTGGCGGTCCGACGGTTGTCGTCGCCGCTGCCCCGTCGACTCTCCTGTCTTGAGGATATGAACTCTACCCCCCTCCCCGGGCTGAAGGGCTCCTCGCATTGCAATTCACATCTGATTCTGCCTCATCGCCCATCCTAAACATGAGGTCGTATTGTCCCAGCTTCACCGGCATCGCCCCCCCTCATCCTCTGCAATAGATACTACGCGCGCGCACTCGTCTATAAAAAATCGTCAGTGTTCAAGAATCCCCTGCAACAGTTGGTACGAAGTGCACAAGCGCGGGTCGTCGCGCGCGTACGCTGGAATATTTTAAATCAAAAAGTCGTAAGACATTCAAAATCGAGTGTCCCGAAATTTTTTCAGGAAAACATATAGTTCCCAAACAATGATTTTCAAACAACAATCGTGACTCTTGCTGGTTTTTAACAAAACCATACATCTTCAAGATGTTCATGCGTTGCTACCAAAAGGGCCTGTCGCGTGCGCATGTCGGAATCGCATGAACGCCCTTGCGCGCGTGCTGTTGCAAGAATCCCTTGCAAAAACTTGGCGAAATGCGCGCGCGCGTCGTCGCGCGCGCCCTCCTCCCCCACCTCCTCGTCCCTCTCCGCGCTCTCCTCTCCCTCCCTCCCGGTTCACCTCCTCCCTCCTTCCTCCTCCCTCATCCGTCCTCCCTCCTCCCTGCCTCCTCCCGCCTCCCTCCTCCCCGCCGCCTCGCTCCGTGCCCCCCCTTTGAAGTTCTTGGCCCCGTCCGGGCCCCCACGGGAGGGCCCTGCCCCGTGGCCCGCGACTGGGTGCGGCTCGATCGACGGAGCCGCAGCGGACGAGGGGCCCCGGGAGGGGCCCAGGCTCCGGCCGGGGCCCGGACCAGGATAAATCGTTTCAGGACGTCCGGGCCCACGGTCGGCTGGAGTCGAGGGGTGGAGAGTGAATCGACGGGGTCGAGTCAGGTAGGCTCAGGAAGAGGGCAGCTCGCAGAATGCTCTCAGAGCGTTCCAGAGCGCTCTAGAAGCCGCGGCCGCCCGATGCAACTCCCAGAACCGCCTGGTCTCAGAGATCCTCGATTTGTGCAGGTCAGATTTTTTGTCCCGGTCCTGGCTTCGCCTTGTTGCCAGGGATCTATCTTGAGCTGGCTCTGGCCAGGGAGGAGGAGGAGAAAGAGGACGAGGAGGAAGAGGAGGAGGAGGAGGAGGAAGACGAGGAGGAAGAGCAAGGAGGAACAAGGAGGAGCGAGGGGATGAGAAGGAGGAGCGAGGAGGAGGGAGCGAGGAGGAGGAGGGAGCGAGGAGGAGGAGGAGGAGGAGGAGGAGGAGGAGGAGGAGGAGGAGGAGGAGGAAGGAGCGAGGAGGCAGGACGCAGCCCAGGAGTGCCCCCCGGTGCGGTCGGGCCTGGCGGACTCTGTCCAGGCTGACGGAGACGCCCGGCACGGCGAAAACGGTCTGCTCCACCTCCTCGACGTCGCTGCTCGCTCCTGGGCGCTCGGGCCGCCCCCCGCCCCCCCGGCGAGAGGCGCCCGGGGGCCCCGCTGGGCGAGCGAGGGGCAGGGCAGGCCCAGACCGGGGGGAGCAGGGACCTGAAAGGGGCCCAAGGACACACAGACAAGTACACACACCCCAGGATAGCCCACTGTTTTCTGTACTTCCTGGGTGTTCGTCTTCCCCCCCACTTCCCATATGATCCTATCTTTTCGTCGAAATCGACGATCCATTGTGTCTGAATGTTTTTCCCCTCCCAAAGAGGGCAGGCCCGAAAATTCCTCCTGAGCCTCCAGTGGCCCTTGCTGCGGCATCTCGACTGTAATCTTAGGTCGGTCGTATCCTCCTACAGACGGATTTTGGTCGACAAAATAATACCCCAAAATATGTATAATAAAAAAAAAAAAAAAAATCGTCCCCATATTATGTTTTGACAATGTTCGAACATTCCTCCTGTAGAGGGACAGGCCTTACTTAACTGTAATCCTCCTCTGACTGTTCGGCATCTCTCTGGGAAGGCTGGGGCGTCGAAGGGGGGGTCGTCCAAGAGGGGGGGTCGCGAATCATGGCCCGAAGCATCTTGGCCGCCCCCGGCAAAGAGGGGAGGGGGAGGAGCGAGGCGGACCTGTGTAGCTGTCCTGTTCTTTTGGGGGCTTGCAAGAGTACGGTAATCAAGTTCTGGCTGAAACAATCAATCGACGACAAGGCCCTGCAGGAGCAAACGCCGACCATGGGAACACAGGGGCGACAACCCACAGGGGCGCACCCCCAGGCGAACCGAGGCGTCGTCTGGCGCCCCGCCAGGCGAAGCTGCCCGGCGACGCAGAACTTTGGCGCACTCAGGTTCAATCGAAAAAAACACGTCTACACCAAAAGTGGCTTGAGGCCACTTCTGGTGCGCTCACAGAAAAAAACAAGCACTCGAACATTCCTCAGACGCTTTCGCTTAGCTGCCCCCCTCTGAACGGCCCCTGCGCTGGCCCTCAACCATGCGTTCGGCATCGGTTCAACGGCTCGCCGAGGCGTGCCAGTACCCACCGCCGTCAAGGAAAAAAAATGCTGTCTGGGGAGACATGCATTACTGTACTGATCCACGCCCCCCGCCTTCTGACTGAGGGAGCCAAGAGTGGCAAGCGGAGGGTGTCACTCGCTCCATCACGGCCGTCCTCCTCCCAAGCCAGAGTCAGCTCAAGACAGATCCCTGGCAGCAAGGCGAAGCCACGACCGGGACAAAACATCGGACCTGCACAAGCCGAGGATCTCTGAGACCAGGCGGTTCTGGAAGAAGCATCGGGCGCCGCGGCCCTTCTGGAATGCTCCGGAAAGCTCTGAGAGCGTTCCACATCGCTCCGGAGCGAGCTGTCCTCTTCCTCAGCCTGCCTGACTCGACCCCGTCGACTCACGCCTGACTTGGCAGACCGGCTCGATCCGTGAGGGACCGTGGACCCAAACACTCTGGCATGATAGATTCGACCGCAGGCCCAGAAACTCTGAAACGATTTCGGGGGACCCGGGTCAGTCAAGGCTTTTGCAGAATCCTGCAAGACACTGCACCCAAACCCGGGTCAATGCGGAGGATCCTGCACTATCCTGCAACATCCGGCACCCAGGCCCGGGTCAATGCGACCCTGGCCCTGGCGAGCCTGGGCCTCTCCCTGGGCCCCTCCCTGGGCCCCTCCCTGGGCCCATCGCCCATCGTGGCCCCGTCGATCGAACCGCACCCAGCCGCGAGCCACGGGGGAGGACCCTCCCGTGGGGGCCAGGACGAGGCCAAGAACTTCAGGGGAGGGGGGGGGAGGGCACGGAACGAGGCGGCGGGGAGGAGGGAGGGAGGCAGGATGAGGGAGGGAGGTAGTGAACAGGGAGGGAGGGGGAGAGGGCGGGAGGGAGGGAGGGGAGCGAGGAGGAGGAGGAGGAGCGAGGAGGAGGAGCGAGGAAGAGACGAAGGAGGAGCGAAGAGAGAGGATGATCTCAAGTCCAGCTGCCCCAACCGAACCCTGACGGAAATGGAGGGGACCGAATTGACAGAGTGCCTGAGGCACTGGAGGGAGTCGGCTAGCGAGCCGACTGAAGCACACCATGGTGCTGTCCAGACCGCACCAAGATCCCATCCAGACGACAGGGGGGCGAAGGCGTCGGCATGGAGCCGAACATACCTCGCCAGAAGGGGCAGGGGCTACGGGACCACCGATGACGGGGGGATCGGACGGCCACTCCTGGGCTCGATCCCTCGAGCGAGCTTCCCACCCTTCGACTGAACATTCGCATGCGTGGACTTCACCTCATGGGGGGGGGCTACGGCAGGGGTGCTTCGGCTGGCTTCTTGAGATAATCACTTGCTGACGTGAGTAGTGAGGTGTGGGCGAGCGAGGAGGAGGCAGGAGTGAGCGAGGAGGAGCGAGGAGTTGCGAGGAGGAGGAGGAGGAGGAGGAGGAGGAGGAGGAGGAGGAGCTCGACTCCTCCAGCTTCTTCAGTAATGAGCAGTGAGCGAGGAGGAGGGCGCATTCACCGCCCGCACGTTCCCGCACGGCTGCAGCGAGGTCTGCCTCTCGCGCCGCTCAAAACTTCGCGCGCCGCGCGGCGCCTCGCTCTCCCGCCAGGCACGGGCGGAACGAGAGAACGCGACAATGACTTGGGCGGGCCTGTCGGGGAGACCCCGCAAACCAGAGAAGCAGAGACTTCCGACTAGCAGGACGTCTACAAGTTGCATTCTCGCGCGCAATGAGCGCAGCGTCGGATTCGGATGTGAACCCACGCGTCCACGTGGACTCAGGATCAAGTGAGTCCTGTCTAAGACGAAGCCAGGACGGGGACAGATTCGGGTGAGGAGGAATAGGGAATCTCTGGGATCTGGCGGCTCTAGAGGATGCATCCGGCGCCACGGCCTTCTCAGAGCCCTCCGGAACGCTCTGAGAGCGTTCCGGAACGCTCTGGAACGGGCTCATCCTCGTCCCAGCCCCGCCCAGCGTGCGTCCTGTCCTCTCCAGCTCGGACGAGCGTGTCCGACGCCGTGCTCGCTTCGCGGCGGAGCGCACGCGTCGCAGCGGCGCCGAGGCGGGTGGGACGTCGCGCCCCTCCCTCGCACAGCTGGCCCGCTTCCGACGGCCAGGCGCCGGGAGAAAGGATCGGCACGGGCGGGACATCATGGCCGGAGCCACGACATCTCCCCAGATTTCATGGCCCCCTCTTCTGCTTTCAGTGCGTCCCCTGCCCCCCCCCCCTCGTCCGCGCAGATGCCTCGGGCCATGAGTTGCGGCCCACCCCTCAGGGAAGACCCGCCCTTGGACGCCCCCAGCTTTCCCAGAGGGGAGTCGGACAGTCAGAGGTTGGCACGAGCGCTCGGCCGCTAGTCCGTACAGGCACAATCCGACAAGGAGTGCAAATCGAACGACAAAAATGCAGGACTCAGCAAGAATGCAGAAGTACGGCTTCCCAGACCCAGCAGACATGTAAGTGCCATGTTGGGGGCGTGGCCAGCGGGAGTGCTGGCACTCGCCTTCGGGGGGCCACAAAGCCTGCGCAGAGGAGAGCCGAACAGTCAGAGGTTGGCATGAGCGCTTGGCCGCTGGTCGGTACAGGCGTGATCCAACAGGAGGTGCACATCGAACGAAAAAATGCAGGGCTCACCAAGAATGCGGAAGCACGGTCTCCCAGACCCAGCAGACATGTGAGTGCCATGTTGGGGGCGCGGCCAGCGGGAGTGCTGGCACTGGCCGTCAGGGGGCCACAGAGCCCGCCCAGAACGCGCCCCGAAGAAGGCGGGGGTCGATCATGGTGGGCGCACCCCCCTCCCGAGGACTAGGCCCGTGCCGGCGGCCAGGCGCTGCGAGAGCTGCAGGGGGGGCGTGCTCGTCCGCCTCGGCAGCCCAGGCCGCCCTGACGTCCGAGGCGGGGATCTACCCACGACCAAAGTTGGCGGCGCGCGCAAGTTTGGACGCCCGAAATGGGTACGGAAAGAATGGGTACAATGCCCAACAACAAATGTTGTCCCAACCAACTCAACAGCGGCCGCTGTTGGGCAGGCGGCCTTCTGACTCGAATGGACACAAGCCGCGGCGGCGTGGACAGCGAATCCTGTTCAAAATGAACAGAAACTGCTGTTGGACATTGTACCCATTCTTTCCGTACCCATTTCGGGCGTCCAGAGCAAGGGGGCAGGGGGAGGGGGGGGAAGGCTCCTTCGAAGGAGGCCGCTTCTTGGAAGGCGCCGGCCTCACATCTGTAGGTGAGGCCCGCGCCTTCCAAGACGCAGGGGCGCTTCTATGAAGCCTTCCCCCCTCTGCGCGTGGCCGACCTGCCACGCAGCCGGCAGTGTCGGCAAGAGGAGGCGCGGGAGCAGGAGGGCCCCCACACAATCCTCCACAGTCGGACGCCCACAAGCCGACAGCCCCCTTTCGTGCTGAAGCTCTCCACCCTTTCCCCTGGGACGACTCTTCCACACCGGGCTGCTTTGCGAAGGCCCAAGCTGCAAACAAGCTGCCATCCGTGACGAGGGAGGTCTGGAACCTCCTCCTCTCCTTCTCAGGGGAACGAACAAAAACAGCATGAAGTAAGCCTTCGGGGTTCCGACCAAATGTGTCTATGCAACTTGTCCTCCTTCGAGTTTGGAAGCGGAAGCGTACCACCACCACACACAACCTTGGGGGTGCAGGACCCGCGAGACGCAGGCGTGCACGGTGGATGCCCCGCGCGAGCGCGCGAGAAAGCGTAGACCAGCACCGCCCCTGACGCTCGTCTGCCTCCAAACTCCAGGTGGCGGTGGCGGTGCCTCGAGAAAGCCCCAGGGGAAACTCGGACCGCCAGATCGAGCCCTGCGCCCCAAGACGACCCCCGAGACCGCTGGCAGGATCCTAAGAGGCCCCCCAGAAGCGTCGAAGAAGCCCCCTCGAGGCCCAAATCAGGTCGGAGACCCCCAAGGCATTCCAAAACGGCCTCAACGAGGCTCCCCAGAGGTGCCACACGAGATCTCCACAGGCGTCCATGAGGCCTCTGACCTTCAGCCCAGGCACGGTGGCATGCAAGAGGCCTCTCACCTCATCCTCACTCCAATCGAGAAAAGGAGAGCTGCAAGAATCGCTGCAGCTTCGGCCCTCCTTGGGAGCCGCTGCTCAGGCTGATGTCGTCGACCATCCCTTCCTTGGGGGGGCTCCCAGGGGGGAGCGAAGGACCGAGCGTCTCCTACTCCCTCAAGCTGACTCCGCGTCGTATGCTCCTGCTCCAAATCTTGTTCCTTCTGGCTCCTCTTGAGTATCCGCTTCTTCCTCGCCCTCGTCCACTTCCCCTCCTCCTCCTCCTTATCCTCCTCCACGTCCTCCTCTTCCTCCTCCTCATCATATGCATCACCACCACAACAACCAGATTCGTCCTCATCCTCATCCTCATCCTCACCCTCATCAGCATCATCATCACTATCATCATCTTCAACAGCAGCATCATCATCAGCATCATCATCAGCATCATCATCAGCATCGTCATCATCAGCATCAGCACCAGCACCATCATCATCCTCATCGTCATCCTCATCTTTATCCGCATCCTCATCCTCATCCTTATCATCATCATAATCAGCAGCATCATCATCATCATCATCATCATCATCATCATCATCATCATCATCATCATCATCATCATCAGTAGCAGAAACTGCGTTATAATCGTCACTGGCACCATCATCAACAGCAGCAGAAGCAGCAGCGTCATGATCCATGACTACCATTGTCGTCTCTATCGTCATCGTCACCGTCACCATCGCACCACCTCATCTTTATCCTGCTGTCCTCCTGCTGCTCATCTACAGGTTCCTTCTGCCTCCTGCTCCCCCCGTTCCTCCTGCTGCTCCCCCTGCGTGTCCTCTGTCTGCTGTGCATCATCCTGTCCATCCTCGCCGTCACAAGCCCCCTCTGACCAAACCCCCTCATGATCTGGTCATAAGCCCCCTCTTCATCATAATGATGATCACAACCATCAACGTCAGCACCGTCAACGTCATCACCATCACCATCAAGCTCACCGCCACAACAACCAGCAGCATCATCAGCATCACCATCATCAGCGCTTTCACCAGCATCATCAACATCATCAGCAGCATCATCATCATCAGCATCATCATCATCGGCATCATCGTTGTTACCATCATAATCAGCAGCAGCAGAGGCAGCAGCAGCATCACCATCAGCAGCAGCACCGCCACCACCAATCACCCATCAGCAGCAGCAGCATCACTAGCATCAGCAGCATCGCCATCAAAACCATCATCATCATTACCTCGCCATCACCGCCGCCATCGCCATCATCATGAGCATCATCATCAGCAGCAGCAACATCAGCATCATCATCAGCAGCATCACCAGCATCAGTAGCATCACCAGCACAAGTATCACCAGCAGCACCATCAGAACCATCACTATCACCATCGTCTTCACCTTCACCTTCACCATTCACCAGATTCATCGTCATCCTCACCCTCCTCTTCGTCATCAGCAGCATGATTATAACCATCCTCGTCATTATCAACATCAGCATCATCATCATCACCATCCTCATTCAAATCCTCAACCTATTCCTCATCCTCGTCATCCTCCTCATCTTCATCCTCATCATCACCATGACCATCACCAACACCATCGTCATCCTCATCCTCATCCTCATCCTGATCAACATCATCGTCGTCATCATCAGCATCAGCATCAGCCTCATCGGTATTATCATCAGCATCAGCATCACAAACCCCATCCCATCCACATCCGCATCCTCATGCTCCTCATCCTCCTCATCCTCATCATCATCCTCATCCTCATCATCCGCTGCCTATTCCTCATCCTCACCCTCATCATCACCATCACCATCAGCGTCTTCATCCTCATCCACACCCTCATCCTCATCAACCTCATAATTATCATCAGCATAATCGTCATACATGTCATCATCATCCGCATCATCATGCTAATCCTCATCCTCATCCTCATCATCAGCATCAGCATCATGATCATCATCATGATGATCATCATCATCATCATCGTCATCATCATCAGCATCATCATCATCAGCATCATCGTCCTCATCCTGATCCTCATCCTCATCCTAATCAGACTCATCATCCTCCTCATCATCCTGATTATGATCCTCATCCTCATCCTAATCAGCCTCATCAGCCTCCTCATCATCCTCATTATGATCTTCAACCTCAACCTCATCATTACCAGCACCATCACAATCACCATCACAATCTTCATCCTCATCCTCATCCTCATCCTCGTCATCATTAACAGCATCAACATCATCACAATCCCCATCCTCATCCACATCCTCATCTTCATGCTCATCATCCTCCTCATCCGCATCCTCCTCCTCATCCTCATCCTCATCCTCATGCGCATCATCACCATCACCATCACCATCTTCATCCTCATCCTCATCCTCATCCTCATCAGCATCATCATCGTCATCAGCATCATCATCAGCATCGATAGTTTTAGCAGCAGTATCATCATTATCAGCATGATCCTCCTTATCCTCATCATCAGCCTCATCCTCATCCTCATCATCCTCATCGGCATCAGCATCAGCACCATCATGATCATGATGATCAGCATCGTCATCATCATCAGCAGCAGCATCATCATCAGGATCAGCATCATCATCCGCATCATCAGTATCAGCATCAGCATCGTCATCATCATCATCATCATCATCATCATCATCATCATCATCATCATCATCAGCATCATTATCATCAGCATCACCGTCATCCTCCCCCTCGCCCTCGCCCTCGCCCCTCGTCGTCCCCTCGCCCTCGAATCGCAATCTCGCGAACGTCTCTGCGCTGCCTGCCCGTCGACACCCCGCGCCCCCCCCCCTGGCCAAGAGCGAGCGGAGACGTCCACCGCCCACCAAGACCTGGGCCCCGACTGGGCACGCGGAGGCTCCATGGCGCGGTTGGGCGCGACTCGGAAGCGAAACCGCGACACGGCGCAAGGCAGAGGAAATCCTGCCTCTCACAGAAGAGCGGGAGGAGGAGGAGGAGGAGGAGGAGGAGGAGGAGGAGGAGGAAGAAGAGGGGGCTCGAAGTAAGAAGGGGTGGCGATAAATGGAGGGGGCGGAAAGAAAGGTGCCCTTTTGAGGCCGCGGAAGCCCCCGCTGACAGGGCCCTGAAGGCCCCCTCTAGGGGCACCGGCAGCTCTGCTGCCCCCCGGACTCGACGCTGGATCCACGTCGAGTCCGCGTCGAACCCACGTCGGAACGTCGGAGTAAGAGGAAAGACTGCAACTTACAGCACAGGAAAGGTCCACCGAAGGTGCAAAGTAATGGCATCGAGAAGCTCAAGACTCAAGACCACGCATGTCTGGAGGATCCACCTCCCGAGGCCTTCAGGGTGGGGGTGGGGGGGGGAGAACCTGCGCCGCGTTCCTCCCTCGCCCCCTTCCCTCTCCCACCTCGGCCCTGCTGCCATCCTCCCTCCTCCCACCTCGGCACTGCCACCCACCCTCCCTCCCCCCTCTACACCCCCTCCGCCCTGCCCGCATCCCAGCACCTCCTCCCCTCCCGTTCCCCCCCCCCCTGCCTCCAAGGAACCCTCAGGCGCAGTCTGCGCCTGAAGGTTCTGAGCCTGCGGAATTCCAGAAGGCTCTGAGCCTCTTGGAATTCCCCCTGAACCGTTCAGAACATCCTGAACCCTGCCTCCTCCCCCCTTGATCCCCGAACCTCTCTCGGGGCGCATTCAGGCCAGAAAGAACGGTTCCCCAGGCGGCAGATTTGCATGAATCCCAGCCTCGGAGAGCAAGAACGAGAGCACGCTTTTGGCTCCTCATTGTTCGGCGTGCGCGCACGCTGTTCCGACCTCATCCTGAACCTACCCTATCATGCCCCCCCGTGTCTTTCACCATGTCAGTCCTGGGACCCGAGAGGGATAGCGAGCGACCACGCAGATCGCCACCTGGCGGCCAGACGAGCGACACATCACGTTAGCCGAGCAAACACCAGTTCGCGCACAGAGAGATAAACCGAGAGAGAGGAAGAAAGTGAAGGAGAGAGAGAGAGAGGGAGAGAGGAGACAGAACGGAAGCAACAGGAGTGGTCGAGCTAACATTCACAAGAGAAGGAAAGAGGGGAGGAGGTACAGGCCATTCGCAACAAGTTAACCGAAACATAAGAAAGAGGTGACAACAGGTTGAGGCCGGCCCGCCCCCGAAAGAAAAAAAATCTAGAAGCCGCTTCGCGTGATGAGGAACGAATGCGCTTCATGTAGAGTAGGATCTTGGAATCCAGGACTGCCTGCATTCAAGGAGTGGTCTACAAGAGGACAGGGAGAAGGTATCTGGGGGAGGCGTCAACTGCGCAGTCCTCGCTATCGACGCTCACCATGTCGTCGTCTCCGTCGTCGTCGGAGTTGATCTCCGCGACGCAGCCCTGACATCGGAGAGTCGCGCTGCGTCTCAGATCGGGACTGGAGATCGAAGATCATCGACATCGTCGTCTGGGAAACTTCTGTGCGTCCTTAGAAGTTCTCGTCACAGTGGCTGGACATGGGGGTCCAAAAACGGTGCAATGACAGACTGTGCGGTGACCTCGAAATCCAAAGGGACCACAACGAGGTCCGTCACAGTACGGTTCTTGGACCTTGGAGGCCCCAGTCGCCCTAGACTGCTGCTGCTGCTGCTGCTGGCTGCTGCTGAGATGCAGATCTCTGGGGCCTGAAGTTCGCTTTGACGATCCAGCTTGAACGTAGTAATGTCAGTGTGTCCGCCAAGTCGGGTGGGCGTTCAAGCCATCGCATTCCCCCCTGTTTCCAATAGTCCACCCTGGGGGCAGGAAGAAGGACATGCAGCTGGATCAGTGGCGCCAGCGCAGTTACTCAAAATGACTAGTGACATCCTGTCTCCCTTAAAGATGGCCGGGGAGTGGAACGACCCCTCCGCGTATTGTTGCCCACACACCAGATGTCTAACATCGATATGCCTTATATTGTTGTCGGTGGGAACGTCTTCGGTGTCTCAAAACTTTAGGATCGGCGCTTTTCTTCCATCTTCAAAATGACGCTCTCGCCCCAACGCGGGCTACGTTTCTGGATCTGACTGCTTCCTCGTCGTTCTCGTCCCGCTCCTTCCCCCTCCCCCGCTTCCCCCAGGTCATCCCGATCCTCCCGTTTCTCCCTCTCCGGCTCCTGCTCCTGCTGTTCCACCTCGCCCTCCATCTGCCTCCTCCTCCTCCCCTTCCGCCTGCTCATTTGTTCTGCTCCTCCGCGCGATCCTCCTCCTGGGTACGCAGCCAATCTTTTCCTATTGCGCCTGGCACGGTGGGGTCCTTGTTGGTCTCCAGCAGCTCCGCTGTGGGGCGCGTCGGCGGATGGAGACAGTCCAGCGCCTTGAGAACGGATGGGGGGGAAGGGGGTAAGATGTCAGATATGGCGCGAGTGCACCCAGCTCCTCGCTTGCCTCGGACCTCTCTCTCTTCTCTTCTCCCCTCCTCGTCTCTCGTCTGCCCCCCCTCCTCTCAATGCCAACTCAACTTGAATCGTAGTCTCCTCTCTCCCCCGAAGACGGCCGCGGCGTGGGAGCTGCCCGCCCTTTTTGCGCGCACGACTTTCTACACACAGGATGGTGCCGACTTGTCTTGCCTCGGTCCGTCCAAGCCTATGTTCCCGTTGCAGCGCGGGCCTCGTTCTAGGATTGCGGCTTGGCCCCCGTCGCTCAGAGACGCGCTCTTGCCCCATCGCTGGCCACTTCTCTGGAGCCCGTGTCCATCGTGGTCGCCCCCCCCCCATCCCCCGTTCCCCCTCCTCCGCCTTCCCTAGGCCCTGGCCCTCCTGCTCTCCCCGCTCCGTCCACTCCAACTCCTGCTGCCGATGTTCGTCCTCGTCCTCGTGTTCGTTGTCCTCGTTGCTTATTCTCCCTCCCTCCGCCTGTATCATTCCTCTCCTTTCTCCTTCCTCTCTCCTCTATCCTCGTTCCTCCTTCCTCCTGCCTACTGTTATTATTCCTCCTCCTACGTTGTGTTCCCCCAGCTCCATGTTCCTGCTCATACTCCTGCTCATCTTCCACCTCTTCTTCCTCCTCCTCCTCCTCCTCCTCCTCCTCCTCCTCCTCCTCCTCCTCCTCCTCTTCCCCCTCGTCCCCTTACTCCTCCTCCTCCTCCTCCTCCTCCTCCTCCTCCTCCTCCTCCTGCTCCTCCTCCACCTCCTCCCATGTACAGAATTGCATTATTCTGACTTTGCATAACATGGCGGGAACACCGTTTGAATTCCCCGTCAGCTGTGACACACAGCGGCGGATATAGTATGCATGCATGGCGCGCACATTTACAAAAATGCATACATGTACATATACACCTACACAGTGGCACACCAAGCTACACGCATACATACATACTTACGTACGTACGTACATGCGTACGCACGCACTTGCACACGTGCATACATACATACATACATACATTCACACATACCTACATTGACCCATACACACACGCATGCATACATGCATACACACATCCGTGCACACATACGAACGTACATGCGTCAATGCATGACTGAATGCATGCACACATGCATGCATGCAGGAATCCATACATGCATGCACACATACATGCATGCATACACATACACAAACGGCATGCATTAATGCATGCATGCACGCATGCATGCATGCAACTATACATACATCCATGCACAGACATACACACATGCATACATACACATGCATAGATGCGTACATCCATAAATGCATAACGACAGACAGACAGGCAGACAGACAGGCAAACTACATGCATACAGACATGCGTGCATGCGGGCATATATTCTTACACACATGCATGGATACACAAACACAACACTACATGCATCAATACATACCTGTATACGTGCATACATAAATGCATGCATGCATGACTACACAAACAAACACATACATACACAATTACGTACGCACGTACATACATACGTATATACATGCATATACACATATATACATACATATATGCATGCAGACATGCATACACACATACGAGAGAGCGTGATCCACCGCCGCTTTACTGTGGAAAATTGCCCCCCTCTTCCTCTGGAACCCGGGGGTCCCCCCCCCCCTCCGAAAATCTCCCCCCCCTGCTGGAAACCCCCCCTCCCCCCCCCCTCCCCTCCCCCGGCAACCCCCCCCCCTCCCCTAACCCCTCCCCCCCCCCCTTCCCCCTCGAAAACCGAGGGGGTCACTACCGGTTCGAACCCCCCCCCCTCGAAAACCGGAGGGGGGGTCACTACTGGTTCGAACCCCTCCCCACTCCCCCACTCACCGCCAGCAAACGACTCCCTGTCCCTACCACCGACCGCGCCACATCCCCCACTGTTGTTCCCAGCACCACTGTCCTCACCACCACTGTCCCCACTGGTTCCACCACCGTCCCTACTGTCCCCACCAGTGCTCCCACCACTGTCGCACTGTCCCCACTGTCCCCACCACTGTTCCCACCACGGTTCCACTCTCCCCACTTTCTCCACGGCCCCAACCACTGCCCGACTATCCCCACTGTCCCCACTGTCCCACTGACTCCTCCGCTGTCCCACTGAGCTGTCCCACTGTTCCCACCACTGTCCCCACTGTCCCCACCACTGTCCCCACTGTACCTCTGTCCCATTGTCCCACCGCCGTCCTCGCCACCGCCTTCACCACTGTCCCCACCACCACTGTACCCTCCACTGTCCCACTGTTTCCACCTCCCCCTGTCCCCACACCACTGTCCCCACCACCACCGTCCCCACCACTGTCCACTGTCCCCACTGTTCCCACCATTGTCCTCACCACTGTCCCCACCACTACAGTCCCCACCACTGTCCCACTGTCCCCACCACTGTCCCGCTGTCCCCTCACCACTGTCCCCACCACCACCGTCCCCACCACTGTCCGCACCCCCCCTCGGTTTTCGAGGAGGGGGGGGGGGTTCGAACCAGTAGTGACCCCCCCGATTTTCGAGGGGGGGGGGTTGAAGCGGTAGTGACCCCCCCCACCTTTTTTTAATGAACTGGGGGGTGGGGGAGGAGGGGTTCGAACGGGTAGTGACCCCCCCCGGTTTTCCGGAGGGGGGGGGGAGGGGGGAGGGGTTCGAACCGGTAGTGACTCCCCCCGGTTTTCCGCCAGCAGCGGTAGAACACGCTCTTTCACAAATACCGTCGCTAAGTCAGTCACGCATGCATGCATACATGTATGCATGTAGTCACGCATATTTACACACACACATACATACATACATACATACCTACCTACCTACCTACCTACCTACCTACCTACCTACATGCATGCATGCATGCATGCATGCATGCATACATACATACATACATACATACATACATACATGCATGCATGCATGCATGCATGCATACTTACATACATCCATGCATGCATGCATGCATGCATGCATGCATGCATGCATGCATGCATAAATACATACATACATACATACATACATACATACATACATACATGCATGCATGCATGCATGCATGCATGCATGCATGCATGCATGCATGCATGCAGACAGACAGACAGACAGACAGACAGACAGACAGACAGACAGACAGACAGACAGACAGACAGACAGACAGACAGACAGACAGACAGACAGACACATATACATACACAAACATGTGTACATGCATGCATATATGTATACATATACCCACAAAACTACATCCATGTGTACGTAGGTAAGTCCGACCGTATATACATACACATACATACATAATCACATACACACATACATGCATACATACATACATGCAAGCATACATTCATACACGCATACATGCATTCACACACACACACATACATGCATGCATATATAAGTGCATGCATATGTAACTATGCATACATACACTTATGCATGCATGCATGCATACATGCATACATGCACACATACATCGATTCGTTCGTTCATACATACATACATACATGAAGACACTGACACAGACACAGACAGACAGGCCAGACAGACAAAGAGCACAGTGGGAAGGGACGGGGAGGAGGGGAAGGATGTCGGATCTGGCGCGAGCGCACCTCGATTGCCTCTCTCCTTGAACAATTCCCACGCATGAATACGAGTCGAGCCTCCTCTCTCCCCCGAAGATGGCCAAGGGGTAGCGGGCACCCTCTGCGCACTGAGTTCACAAACGTGAAACATGATGTGTGTGTTTACTGCGGTGCCTTAACTTTCCGTTCGCAATCTTGCGGCTAAGCCAGCGGTCAAGCACGTTCTCGCGTCTTTCTGGTTACCGCGGCTCGCCCTCCTCGGGGTGATGCAGGGGCGAGGAACGCAGAAGGAGGGATCATCTTCCCTTCCCCGCCCCATCCCCTCCTTCCAGGGAAAGGGGGGGGGAGCAATTCCCGCACGCACTCATGGGTTCCACGCCAGAAACCCCGAGCGCCAGCCACCGCGCCCGCCACGCTGCCCCGCTGATGCAGCCAGGAGTGCCAGCCGCCAGGTTGGAGCCACCTGGCCGCCATCTCCCTGTGCAGCTGCATAGCTGCGGTGAGGAGGCCATTGCAGCCTTGGAGCTCTGGGGCGGGGCCTGAAGGGATTTCAATGGTCTCGAAGGCCCCTTCCGTTGCGCCACAGGTGCAGCCAGGAGTGCCAGCCACCAGGTTGGAGGTGCCTTGCCACGCCCCCACCCGTCGCAATCGACCTTCTTTCTTCTCCCCCTCGCAGCAGCATGGCTGCAGTGGAGAGGGCGTTCCATCCGCGGGGCTCGAAGGCAGGGCCTGAAGGGATTGAAATGGTGTCTCACCTGGCGGTTCGGGTCTGCAAAGATGTTGATGGTATCTCACCTGACGGTTCGGGAAACGGCCCTGTCGTGCGAAACCCCCTCTCATCATTGAAGCTCCCGTGCCCACACTAAACAATAACCAGGGGTGCTGGCCATGAGTCTCTGATCGCTCTCAGAGAGGAACAAAACGCCTGTCGCTCCCATCCGTCTCTCCCATCTTCATGCCGCTTGCCTATGTCATCGCGAACTTTGCATAGGTCTGTCGGTTCCCGCATTGTCCGTGAGAACAGCACTACCCCATATGATCCATCAGTCACACAGCAGGGCAATAAATGGCACAGGTACCCGTCGGTCGGAAGAAGTAAGTAGAAACATGAAGTAGGAAGGCGGAGAGAACCTCAAAACGCAGCGAAAGCATTTCGGTTCTTGAAGTAGGAAGGCGCTTGAAGTTGATTGGGATCTGGGAATCCAAAAATACCTACATTCAACGACCGGCGTTGAATTCTTTGGAAATTCAGCCCGTCGATCCCACCATTAGTCTATCAGGAATTGCCCCATCCCCCCTTCTAGGATCCCCGATGGCCGCCAGGGGGGGCGGAGTTGCGGCCACGTGCGCAAGACAGCGCTTGGGCGCGATGGTGCATCCGCCGGCAATTTTCAAGCATGTTCTGGGGGGTGCCAACCCAGCCTCGGAGGGATGGCGCGGCACCAATCTTCGTGCCATGTTCGTTGCTCCGTTCGTCGCCTTCCCGATATTCCCCTCCAGAGGGGGGGGGCCAATGCCGATTCTTTCTTGTCCCGGCCGCGAGGCCGATAGGAACCTGCCCGCACTCGCCGGAGAACCTGCCCGCAAGTGCTCACCTCTTCGAAGCGCAGCAAACCTGTGCTCAATTCTCAAACATGTCCCGCACTTCCTGCTGCACCGACCTCTCCGCTTCCGTTGGAATCGGACGCGCGCTTCGCGGCCATGCTCGATCGACAGGATCCTCTGGCGCGCCCGCCGTGCACAGGTGTTGCACCAATCGCTCGTCACAAAGACCAGGGTGAACACGCCCACTGGCTTGCGAGGTCCTAAACGCCCAGGCGTGGCTTCCCCTAACGACGAGAATAAATGCTGCAGATCTGCCTTGTGGGGTATCTTGTGAGCGGCTTGGGGCGCACCCGCTGGAGGCATGCCTGCTGCCCAGGCAGGTTCCAACGCGAAGCTCTACGCTGTTGACTCCACTTGTTGGCCATCCTGTCGCCGCTCTGGGAGGCCCTCCTGGGACCCACCCTCTTGCGGCCTTCCTGCGACTCTGGCAGGTTCCTGGCCCAGAACGACCTCGTTCCGTGCGGTCTGGACCACAGCCCGAGGCCATTCGCACCATCGGGCCACCACGCCCTCCCGCCCTCCCTCTCTCGTACCCCTTCCTCCCTCGTACCACTCCCCCGACGTCGACGCCCGCCCGCCCTCCCCCCCTCCCCCTCGTACCCCGACGACGACGCCGTACCCCTCCCCCCACGACGACGCCCTCCCCCTCGTACCCCCGCCCTCCCTCCCCCCCTCGTACCCCTTCCCCGACGACGACGCCGACACCGCCGCCGACGACGCCGCCGGGACCGAGGAGCCTCGTCCCCGCTGGACAGCGCCACGCAGTCGTCCTCTCGGGGCGCGCGGCGTGCCCCGGCGCAGGAGCACGGGGAGGACCGAGTCCCCGAGGTCCCATGAGGACCCCACGGGGGTAGACGAGCGCGTTCCTCTGCTCGCAAAGTGGCAACTCGCAAATTGCCTGGATCCGCCGCAGGGGATCTACGATATACACCGAGGCAGATGTGTGGGTTTTCGGAAGTTTGCGAGTGCGCACTTTAGGGGTAGCGGGACGCGCTCGGTGAGAGGGGGAACGATGGGGGGATCGGCCTAGGGGTTCAAACATCGAGCTGGAGTCGGCGATGCATCCCCGATAGAGCGGCGATGGGCCCCTGGTAGTGAAGTCCGCACGCTCCTGGGCAGGGTGGGGCTATCAGGCTCCGATCGGCGGTGCATGGGCGGTTGGGGTGTGGATGCAGTGCCCACTGAGCCTACTGCCCCCAATCGGCAGCCAGGACGCGCTCGTCAGAAGGCTTCGGCAGACCCGGGTTCCCGCGCACTCGAGTCTTACGTTTCCACGACACATGGCACCCCTCGCAGGGGGGAGTGGCGCAGCCTTGCGACGGCCTTGGCGACCGCGCCCGCTCGCAGGACCGACGCCCCCACGCCTCGGGTCGCATGGGACGACGCTGCAGGCACCGCGCCTGGTGGAGATGGCCACTGCGGCCTCCATCGCGACGTCGGGCTCGCACCAGATGCTCGCGCGTGGGGGGTGACCGCATCGGTGACTTTGGGGGACGTCTGGGTAGCAGATCGTAGATGCTCCCTCCTGCGCCCGAGTCGGCGAGAACGTGGTGGCACGGGCTGGTGAGATGCCGAAGCCTGCTGCGAGTTTCTGCCTGCCTGCTGCCAGGCCGGATGGGCTGCTCGAGGATCGGCACGGTGGCGAAGTGGTTCTGGAAGATGGCCCTGGCCGCATCTAAGGCGGGAGTTGTCCAACTGGAATGTCGCCTCGTTGTTGGAGTTGGCCTTGTGGCGGTTGCGAGTGGCCTGCTGGGCAGCGCAGCCCCCCCCACAGGGCTCTCTGCGAGCCCCAATGACTGCAAACAGCGTGGTGGGAACAGCGACGGCCCCCATCTCGTGAGTGGTGACTCGGATCCAACTGACGTGTAGGGTCGGGTCGAGCGTGACATGCGTGGTGTTCTAGTGGCTCGAAGCCTTCGTGGCGCCGAGCTGGAAAACCGTCCCGCTCTCACACTGTGCTTCTGCTGCCGCAGCATTGCGCAGCACGGGAATGACAACTCGGTCCCTGGCTACAGGGAAATACTCGGGCTCAAGACCACAAGAGTCAGTGGTTGGTTTTGCCAGTGGATTTGGGTGTGCAGCCGTTTTCCCTCCTCGTGGCCGTGAAGGATCTGTTGATGTGGAGCGCGTCGCCGCTGGTGGTCAATGTTGGTTCACGTGGAGGCTCGGACTCTTTGGGGGAGTCACGGCGGCGGGACGGGCGTTTGGGCTCATCTGCGGGGCGTGTGTTGACCCTTAGCCCAGCGGCGGGCAATTGTCCAGCTGATCTTGTGTTGGTCGCAGTGGCGGGCAGTGCCGCGCGGAGCTCGGTAGAGTGGTGGGCGTGCCTGTGGTAGCCTTAGGTCGTGCATGTCCTCCTACAGGCGGAATGTGGAAGAAAGATAAAAGATTCTCTAACAAGAATCTTTGAATAACGATATTCCTCGCATTCTTGAATTCCTCCTGTAGAGGGAGGACATGCCCGACTCACTGGCAGACGCGGTCATACTCGGAAGCGGTGACAGACCGGAGCTGGTCGCACGCCAGAGTGGCCCCCTCCGTTCCCGCGCCACGGGGGAACGGCCGCGCACTTCCTCCTCCTCCTCCTCCTGGCTCCTCCTCCTCCTCCTCTTCCTCCTCCTCCGAGAAAGAGAGAGAGAGAGAGAGAGAGGGAGAGAGAGAGAGAGAGAGAGGGAGAGAGGAGGGACGAGGGAGAGGAGCGGGTCCTGGACCTGGGGGCCTCCCCCCACCAGGTCGAGCTCATCCCGAGTCGGTTTCTGGCAGTCCCAGGGCCCGCGGCGAACCCCGAGAGCCCGAAAACAGAGGAAAACCTTTGGGCCCCCTCTCCCTCGGGACCCGCTTCCCCCCCTGTCGGTGATTTCAGCGCAGCGGGGCGTCGAGCGCCAAGCCGGCGCCGTCGCGCTCGCGAGCGCACGGGCGGCCCAGGCACCGCCGCCGCGGGCCTCCCGCGCGTGCGCCTCTGCGGGCGTCACGCCGCCCCGGCGCCGTGGACCGTGACGACCAGGCGCCGGGCAGCGGGCGTGCCCTCCTCCGCCTCGGCGCCGAGGCCGCCGCGGGCCGCGTCGTAGAGCCAGACGGCCTGGCCGCCGGCCAGCATCAGCTCCCCGCAGGCGTCCACCGGGACCATGGGCCCGTTCTCTCTCGGGGGGCGCCCACAGAAGGAGAAAAAGCCACAATAAGCATAAACTTTTGGCGCTCCGCGCGAAGTTCCTGGATTCGCGCTGGACCCCCCCTCCCTGGCCCGCTCCGCGCGCCAGGGGCCCAGGCGCGGATCCACTACTGGCCATCGCTCGGACGTCCATTCCCCGTGTTTTTTTCGGTTTCGTGCGTGGTTTTGTTTCGCAGGATGATCCAGGATGCTCCTTAATCATCCCCGCCGAGAAAAAGTGCACACGTCCGAGCGATAGCAAGACGAAACCCGCGCAGAGCGCCAACAGTTTGCGTTTGTTGGGGAACCCAAAAAGTGCCGATACCGCTACTCCCCGGACCTCTCCCGGGGTGCGTTCTGACCAGTATTCCGAGGCGAATCCAGCGGTGGCGACCAGGGCCTCCCGGGAGGCCCAAGGAGGGAAGACGGGGACAGGGTAAAGGGTATGAGTACCTTTTTCCTCGTTTGTGGTTGTGTGGTGATTTTCTTCTGCGAGCCCAGGCGGGCCGCCTGCTGCGCCGAGGCTGGCCAGGCCCGTCCCGAGCCCCCAGGCTCGGCGCCGCGCGCCTCCACGGCGGGGCCCGGGAGGGCGAGGGGCCGCCCCAGACCCAGCCCTGGGGCCCAGGATTAAGTCGGGCCTGTCCCCCTACGGGGGGACTTTGGACGAAAATTAAAAATGGGCCCCCAAAAAAACAAAGTGGCAGAAAAATGCTCAAAGAATGGTCCCCAGACTATGTTCGGACTATTTCTGAATCTTCCTCCTGTAGAGGGACAGGCCCCACTTAAGCCCAGACCCATCCCTGGGGCCCAGGACGGGCCCGGCCAATGTCGGGAGGTGGTCCGTTCGACCCAGGCAGCCGACGATGTGTTTCTGGAGGTTGGAAAGGGTGTGGCATGAAGGGGTGTAGTGCCAACCGTGGAAATGGCGATGGTATCTACGATAGATAGCCTTGCCAAGTCCAGCTTTGGAACCACACCCCTTTACACCACACCCCTTTCCTACCTCCAGAGTGTTTCGTCAGTCCGCGGCCCCCCCACCCCTTCCGGGGACGGACACTTTCGTCTGGGACTCACTCTGGATGGTCCCGGGAGTCCGACAACGAGCCCCAGAAGCCGGGGCCGAAAAGAAATGCTGGTGCAGAACATAAGCATCATCTGGGGGTACGAAAAGGAACCGACACCGCCACTCCGCGGACCTTTCCTGGGGTGCAGTCGGACCACCGTGGCTACAAGGGCAGGGTAGCGCGATCGGTATCCTGCTCCCCTCCGCATATCGCTGGTGATCTGAGGGCACCCCCCGAGCTCTTGGCGATCGCGGCGCGGGCGCCCGCGTCCGCCGTTAGCTCGCCTGGGGCAGTGCGAACTGGGGTCACCACTCCCTCGAGGGACATGGGGCCCCCATTCCAGGGCCTCCCTGGGGAAACCAAAAGGTACCAATACCGCTACTCCCCGGATCTCTCCTGGGGTGCGTTCTGACCAGGATTTCAAGGCGAATCCAGCGGTGGGGACGAGGCCGCCCAGGAGGCCCAAGAAGGGGAAAACGAGGCGAGGGTAAGGGTATGGGTACCTTTTCCCCCTCTGACTCCCAGAAACACCCCAGACGTCCAACAAAAACTCCTCGAGCTTCGATCCCAGAACCTCGATTCCCACGAGCAGCTGGCGACCACCCATGACGACCCAGACATGCGACGTCGCGATCTGTTGAACGCATCCCCAGCGCCGGCCTTTCACCCGTTGCCGTTTTTGACGGTCCCGCGGCCCAGCGAAAGCCCACGGATGCCGAAAATTGTGCAAAAGAACCCGTCCTGATTTTTCGGTTTCTGACGTTGCATGTCTAGGGACCCCCTCGACGACGACGGCCCTCGACGACGACCCTCGATGATGACCCTGGACCACGACCCCCGACGCCAGAAGAGCGACGGCGCCGACGCCGACGCCGACTTGTCGTCGGCACTGCCCGATCGCCCAGCGCGAGGGCCAAGCCGCGCGCGGCGCCGCCGTCGCCGACGACCACGCCAGCGAGCGCGTCGGGCGCGAACAGGTGCGCCAAGCCAGGGCCGCCGCCCGCGGCTGGCAGCGCCTCCCGCACGGCCTGTCGCACGGCGCCCGTGACGTCTTCCAGCTCGCCGCGCATCAAGACCTCTGTCTGTGCTGCCGCGACCCTCTGCTTCTCTGCCCCCCCCCATCCCTCCTTCCCCCCTTCCCTCCGTCCTCTCCTCCCTCTTCTCCCCTTCTCCCCCCCTCACTGCCCTCCCCGCCGCCCCGCCCTCTCAACTGGGGAGACCCATAGCAGCACGATGTGCCGCTACTCCCTGGGCCTCTCCTGGGGCGCGCTGCGACCCGGACGTCGGAGCGAATCCAGCCGCTAAGAGAATCGAGCAAGAGGGGAGGGTAGCGGCATCAATTGTTTCCCTTCGCTGAATGACGAGGTGGGCACCCGCGCACAGCGCCGCGTTTGAGTTCGTTTTGCGCAGGCCCCGCCCCATGCTGGGGCGAAGCATAGACTTCCACTTTCGATGGCCAGACGACTATGCGCCGTACTTTTCCTTCCTGGGTCGAAGATCGACAGCGCCTTGGGAGACGCAAGCGCGGCATGGCGAACAAGCGTCGCCCGCGGAGAGAATGGCCCCGCCATGCGTTGCGCACTATATGTTTGCAATATACGATGTGACGTGCAGATGCATACATACATACATACAGACAGGCATGCATGCATACATACATCCATCCATACGCACCTAGAAACAAGCAAACAAGCAAACAAGCGTACATGCACACATGCATACACGCATACATACGCACATACGTCCATATGGGCATGCGCACATACGCACATACGTGCATACGTATACATGAACATACGTTCATACGTACATCGAGACATACATGCATACATGACAAAACGCTGAAACATGCATACACTCATACATACATCCATACACACATATGCATACAAGCAAACATACATACATCCATGTACATACACACATACATACATTCATACATGCATACACACATGCCTGCATGCATACATACATGCAAACATACACGGTGAAAGTTATGTGGCGCAATCTACGCGGTGCAATTTGCTCTGCCGAAACTGAGAATATCAAATCCACCCATCGCGACATCGCCCCGCCCGCGCTCACCCGCAACTTGGTTTGCAAACCACTTGCGGCGGCGATTGCGATGACTGTTCCACGATGGATGGCGCATCGGCGGCCGCACTAGCGCGCGCAGGCTCGCGCGCTGGGCGGCCGGCTAGTCTGAAGCAACCGACGCGGCCGTGGCGGCGCTGACCGCTGGGCATCTCCCAGCGCGTCTCGCAGGCCGCGCTGACACGCGGGCAATTCAGTGCGAGTCGGTGACCGGAGCGGGCGCGGCATCACGGCGACGTCGACAGTGGAAGACACCATGATGAAAATAGCAATGCTGGCTGGCGCCGACGATTACGACGACGATGGCAAACACTATGACGGCGCCGATGATGTTCACGCAAGTGACGACGATGGTGTCCACGCGTCGGAGCTGACATTTTCGGGAAGACTTCAACATGCACGCGGCCAACGCATGCGGGTGGCCCGTATGGTACCATTTGGAAAGGATCGACCCTCCCCCACTCACACAGCAACCGCGCCAATGCGTCATAACCATTTCAACATGCGCACGCGAAACGCCCGCTTGGTCGCATGTGATGCACATGTTGACAAACTGACGGTTTCTCAAGAGTTCGCGAGAGCGCGCGACGTTTTGTTTGCAACACCATGTTAGTTTCATCCGTTTTGCGGCGACCCCGATCTCGAAGTTTTTTCCTAAACCTCCATTTCTAAGATTTCCACGAGCGTCTAAGCGACAACACTGTTTGGGAAAATGCGAAGACCCCGCCCAATGAGTGTCAGAGGGTTGGCGGGAATGGGTTGTTCAGGCCCTGGGGATATCTTGGAAATGTGACAAGAGCCTTCGGATGGAGCTCCGCCAGGCGTCGGAGAGTTCTCGCCAAGACTTGTGGGTCGACGTCTATATCTATAGATATATATATATATATATATATATATATATATATCGTAAAAAAAGGTCGGGGGGGTGGGGTGGCCCGAAGCCCTAAGCTGGGCCTGACAAGCCTCAAACCACAGACGTCCCGTGGATTGTCTGTGTTCAAACCCTCGATCTCGATTCCTGGGGGGGCGCTGTGGGATTTCAGGACAATCCAGCATTGATCCGTGGCAAAAAAAACAACCCCAATAAAGGGGTCGCGACCGGTGGCGCCGCAGACTGAAAAACAGATCGCTAGATTTGTCAGGGGGGGGCGCGACATCTGCTGCATGAAGCTGATTTCGTCACCGCCATCGCGCGCTCTACTCGACACTTTGGCGCCTCTGGCGCCAGAGGCGCCAAGAAAATCAGCGGCGTGAGCTGACCAGGAACTACCCCAAACTGCCCACTTCGTGCGTCGGGCGATTTGAACTGACTACCCTTCGGATCCTGGTCAATCCGATTCTGGCCCCAGGCTCGGTGCCTACGCCTACGATCCTGGTCCTGGGCCCAGCCGTGATCGGCGAGGTTGACGTCGCCCGGTCCCAGGGGCCACGGGGGGCCAAACCAGGGTTTGTACAAAGCCGGGGAAAATATAACAAAATCAACAACACGACCATCGTGAATGAGTTGCAGACGGCAACGCCGAAAGATAATCATTCAGTGATATTCGCCTTTCAATGTTGGCAGCGTGCGCAGGCGCGCGCCATGGGCCAGGTCATTGATATGCTACACCTTGGCTTGCGCGCCCAGAGGCAACATTGGGAGGCGGACGCCACTTAATGCCCGGGTGCTTTTCCAAGCTAATCCTTCACAGGGCAGCTGGCGTGAGCGGTTACACGTTCTGCCTTGCGGTTTCGTTCCCACCAGTCGGATGGCTAACGTGCAAAACGCAATACAGACGATACGTGTTCCGTAATATTGGCATGCGGATGTCACTTGATGCGACGGGCCCCGCTTGGTCTGATTCAACTCTTTTCGGCTTCCATCCCTGTCCCACTTTTCCTAAAAACTTGTTCACGGCGATGTAGGCCTGTACAAAGGAGGACTGAGGGACACTGTTGGGGGGAGCCCAGCGAGGATCCAAGAAATCCACACGGAGCGCCAACAATGTATGTTTATGGAGTTTTTTTATTGTGAGCGTTTTGTTCGTTGTTTCGACATTGGGCGGAAGGGGGGGGGAGGGGGTCTGGCTCCGGACCTCTGCTCGGTGCGGCTGTTTGGGACCGCGCGTCCTAAGTATGGGATAGGGACTCCACCTGCCCGAAACAGGCGCCAAGAATAGCCAAGATCTACTCCATTGGGGGGGGGGGGGGGCCCGCGCCGATCGGCAAAACAACAAATGAAAGCACGATCGCCTTCTTCTCCTTCTTCGCGTTCCAACCCCTCCCTGAGCCAATTCCCCTCCTGAGGCTGCCCCCGAGGAACCAACCCTCGGAGGGCCCCGCCCCGCCACGAGAGACCCCCCCGGCGAGAGAAAGGCCACGCTTCCCGCCACGCTTCCCGCCGAGCACCTCCAGGCTGCGCCGCTCGCCCCCCGGGAGCTCCGTCACCTGCACCCGCCTTGGGGGAACCACAAAACATACCGACACCACATGCTACGCGCCTCGAAAGTATTCCCCATTCATGGCTTGCACTGAAGGGGTCCTAGCGGCAATGGACAAATTTGGCGAACAAATCCCCCCGATTCTGGTGGCCGGCTGGGTTCCCGGGTTCCCGGTTCCGGGTTCCCAGGTTCCTGGTTATTGGTTCTGGGCCGATTTCGGTGGGTTCCGGGTTTCTGGGTTGCCGGTCGATCTCCTGATCGATCAAGCCGTCCACTGATTGAAAATTTCGCCGGTGTATTATATATATATATATATATATTTAAAAACAAAAAAAACTAGAACCATCGCGCGCGCTTCGCGCGCGCTCAAGTTCTAGCTAGGATAATCGCCATCGTCATCATCGCCATCCTCATCACCATCATATCCGGCGTCATCGTCGGCGGCATCGTCATCATCACCATGACCATCACCATCATCACAATCGTCACCATCACCACCATCAGCAGCAACATCGTCATCACCATCGTCATCATCGCCATCGTCGTCATCATCGTCAATATCGTCACCTGAATTATCAACATAATCATCCTCATCATCGCCATCGTCATCATTATCGTCGTCGTCGTCGTGATCGTCGTCATCGTTATCGTCATCATCATCGTCATCATCTTCATCATCCGCCCACTCCTGCATCACAAGCACCATAAACAGCATCGCCACCATTATTAACAGCATCGGCGTTATCATCCTGACCATCAGCAGCATCACCATAATGATCGTCAGCATCACCATCCTCAACGGCATCACCGTCATCGTCATCATGATCGTCAGCATCACCACCATCACCATCACCACCATCACTCACATCACGATCACCATCATCAACATCGTCATCAGCATCATCATTCCCACTGTCAACATCATCATAATGTTATTCCTCATCATCATCACCATCATCATAAACATCATCATCATCATCATCAGCATCATCATCATCGTCGTCGTCAACTTCATATAGTCGTCATCATCGTCATCATTTTCTTCACTGTCGTCTCCGAAGCTCCCCCGCCGAACTCGAGGATATCTCCGCAGCGTCTTGCATGCCGCGTGAGCAGTATTGGGGATTTAGGTTGTGGGCCTGAGGCCGCCCTGCATAATCATCATTGTCATTATCACCAGCGTCTGGAAGCCTTGCGGGGCCCTTTCGGCGCCTTTTGGAAGCCTCTTGGAGCTTCCTGGGGGCCTCTCGAGGCCTCTTGCGGACTCCTGGGGGCCTCTTGGGAGCTTCTGGTTGGCGAGGGCTCGAAATGTCAGTTCGTGTTCCCCATCTGGGGCTCCTCTTGGAGTGTTCTGGGAGCTCTTTTGGGCCGTCTTGGAAGCTTCCTGGGCCGTCTTGGGGCCCTCTTGGGCTGTCTCGGTGGTCTCGTGGGGGCCTCTGGGCTCGTCTTGAGGCCATCTTTCGGGCCTCTTGGGCCGCCTTGGAGCGTCTGGAAGCCGAACTGGGGAGAACGTCAAAACCCTTCAAAACCCGCTAAAAATCAGTGACGATTTCCTATTGGGCCCCTCCCGGGAGTGCTGTCGAAGACCTGCTGGGACGCTTTGGCAGCTTTTTAACCGTCTTGGAGTGCTCCTGGGCCGCTTCGGACCTCTCTTGGGCTGTCCTGAGGGCGTCCTGGAGCCATTTTAGAGGGTCCTGGGAGCGTCCTGGCGTCTCCGGCGGGGGGGTGACCACGGCCACTGGGCAAAGTGAGGCCCCTCCCTGGTCCAGGACCCCCTCACCATCTATATATATATATATATATATATATATATACATATATACATATATACATATACACATACATACATACATACATACATACGTACATACATACATACACATACATGCATGCATGCATACATACATACATACATACATACATAGATACATACATACATACATACATACATACATACATACATACATACATACATACATACATACATACATACATACATACATACATACATACATGCATGCATGCATGCATGCATGCATACATACATACATACATACATACATACATACATACATATCTATATATATATACATAAACATATATATATATACAGACATAGAAACATACGTAAAACATGTAGGATTGTGCACACAGGTGAAGGACAATCTATAGAAACATACGTACGTCGTCCAAAGCGCCTCGGAAGGCGCATAATACTCTTCCAAGGCGCGGAATCATGTTCCCCGACCGCCTTCCGGGAACATGATGGGGACGACCTCCTGAGGGCCTCCAGTGGGCCTCTTGGGGGCCTCTCGGAGGCCTGTTGGGCTCTCCTGGAGGCGTCTTGGGGCGCGCTCAGGGCCATTTTGGGGCATCTTGGGGGCCTCTGGGGGCCTCCGGGGAGGCTCTTGGGGGCCTCTTTGGGGCCTCTTGGGGCCTCGCGGGGCCCTCTTGGGGACCGCTGGGCTCGCTTAGGCAGTATTGAAGCCCTGTCGGGGCTCTCCTGGAACCGTCTTGGGCGGCTCCTGGGCCATCTTGGGACTCTCCTGGGCCGTCTTGGGACGATTTTAAGGGTCTCTTGGGCCGTCTTGGGGCGGTCTTAGGGGCCTCTTCGGCCGTCTTGGAGCGGTTTTGGGAGACTCTTGGACGGTCTTGGAGCGTCGGAACCCAGAAAAAGCGAGAAGGCCAAAAACCTAGAAATTAGCCTGGCGAAGGACCCAACCATATGCAGTTGAGAGTACCGCAATTGTGAATAGTTATCTTCTTCGGTGGCGCTCCCTATGGGGCCACGAGCCGTATGAGGGGTGTGCCGAAATGCGTGGCAGTGTACACAACACGAACGAAGACGATAGGTCCGAATATGAAAGCTTGAGCGCGTGCAAGTCGGATCGCGAGCGAGTCTGATTATGAATGAATCTGCGCGCGATTGATTCTATTCGCATGAATGCGTGCATGGATACGCCCAGTGTAAATGTATGTATACGACTGTGAACAGTTTGGGTCTGCGTGACTCTCGGTACTCGTGACTCTGAGCGTCGCCTCTGCAGGGGGCTTCCCTGGGAACCCCGACGGCAGCGCCCGCGCGCCGCGACGCCCATGTCGGCACGCCACACACCTGGTGTGCGGGACGCATGCGGACGGCAGCACTGGGGCCTTCGGTGGAGCTCCCTGTGGGGCCACGAAACGTGTGAGGGGTGTGCCGAAATGGGTGTGCGGGACGCATGCGGACGGCAGCCATGGGGCCTTCGGTGGAGCTCCCTATGGGGCCACGAAACGTGTGAGGGGTGTGCCGAAATGGGTGTGCGGGACGCATGCGGACGGCAGCACTGGGGCCTTCGGTGGAGCTCCCTGTGGGGCCACGAAACGTGTGAGGGGTGTGCCGAAATGGGTGTGCGGGACGCATGCGGACGGCAGCCATGGGGCCTTCGGTGGAGCTCCCTATGGGGCCACGAAACGTGTGAGGGGTGTGCCGAAATGGGTGTGCGGGACGCATGCGGACGGCAGCCATGGGGCCTTCGGTGGAGCTCCCTATGGGGCCACGAAACGTGTGAGGGGTGTGCCGAAATGGGTGTGCGGGACGCATGCGGACGGCAGCACTGGGGCCTTCGGTGGAGCTCCCTGTGGGGCCACGAAACGTGTGAGGGGTGTGCCGAAATGGGTGTGCGGGACGCATGCGGACGGCAGCCTGGGGCCTTCGGTGGAGCTCCCTGTGGGGCCACGAAACGTGTGAGGGGTGTGCCGAAATGGGTGTGCGGGACGCATGCGGACGGCAGCCATGGGGCCTTCGGTGGAGCTCCCTATGGGGCCACGAAACGTGTGAGGGGTGTGCCGAAATGGGTGTGCGGGACGCATGCGGACGGCAGCACTGGGGCCTTCGGTGGAGCTCCCTGTGGGGCCACGAAACGTGTGAGGGGTGTGCCGAAATGGGTGTGCGGGACGCATGCGGACGGCAGCCATGGGGCCTTCGGTGGAGCTCCCTATGGGGCCACGAAACGTGTGAGGGGTGTGCCGAAATGGGTGTGCGGGACGCATGCGGACGGCAGCCATGGGGCCTTCGGTGGAGCTCCCTATGGGGCCACGAAACGTGTGAGGGGTGTGCCGAAATGGGTGTGCGGGACGCATGCGGACGGCAGCACTGGGGCCTTCGGTGGAGCTCCCTGTGGGGCCACGAAACGTGTGAGGGGTGTGCCGAAATGGGTGTGCGGGACGCATGCGGACGGCAGCCATGGGGCCTTCGGTGGAGCTCCCTATGGGGCCACGAAACGTGTGAGGGGTGTGCCGAAATGGGTGTGCGGGACGCATGCGGACGGCAGCGGAGGAGGAGGAGAGGAGGAGGAGGAGAGGAGGTGGGACGCGGGCCGTCCTCTCTTCAAAACGAGGACCCAACACCACAGGATGGTTGGGAAAAAAAACAAAAAAATCAACGACTTTGGCTTGTCGGGGCTCTCTTGGGAGGCCTCTTGGGATGCCTTCGGGGCCTCATGGAGCTCTCTTGGAACGTCTTCGGGCCTTCCTGGCCATTCCTGAAGCTATCTATGCGCGTCTTGGAGCGCTCGCGGGCCGTCTTGGGCGGTCTCGAACTGTTCCTGGCGGTCCCAGGGGCCCTCCGGGACGCTTCGGACGCTCCCGGGGGCGCCCTGCACCCCCCATGGAGATTACTGGCAGCGCCCCGGGCCGCCCCCGGGCCCTACTCCGATATATATATATATATATATATATATATATATACACATACATACATACACTGAACAAATAAATACATAAATAAATAAATAAATAAATACATACATAAATACATAAATAAATAAATCAATACCTAAATGAATAAATACATAAATAAACAAATAACTACATAAATACATAAATGAATACATGTATATATATATGTGTATAATATGTATATAGAGAGAGATATGTATACTATACACAGACACCCTTCGACGCATTTTGCGTGTGCCTCCATGTGCTGAGGCCCAGGACCAAGGGCAGTGGACGGCGTCTGTGTAGTTCTTTTCCGGCGGATGTGCCTCTCCCTGGGTGCACTCTGACCGGGACTCCGAGAGGCCAATCCCGCCGCGGCGACGAGGAGCCTCCTGGCAGGCCAAGAGAGGCGACAGCGAGGGAAGGGAAGAAGCATCAGCAACCTTGTCCTCCCTGTCGGAGCAGGGCGAGCTGTGACAACGGCAGCTCCGACCCCTCCCGAGGTCCAAACGCACACCAGTTCTTCGACGGTCCGCACGGGCCTCTTGGATCTGCGCTGGACCACCCTCCCTGGTGCGCGGAGCGCACAAGGGGCGGCGCCGGCAGCGCCGCCGGGGGGCCCGGCGCCTATCCAAAGCACCCGCGCGGAGCTCCGAAGGTTTGTTTGAGCAGGAACCGACCGTCCCGGCATTCCTATAGTCCTACCACGAAATGTTCTTAGCGGCCAAAAATGTTTTAAGAACAAAGACAATGTTCTTAGAACATAGACCCGATGTGGTCAAACAAGACAGACTCCGCCAGAAACGTTCTTAAGAACATCTCGTGGAAACCACCAAAGGTTCTTAGAACACTGTTTGGTAGGGCTGTAGGCGAGCCAGGACGCTTCGCCACTGCTTGATATTTTTGTGCCCGTGCCGTGCTTTCTTCCCTCGACGCCTGGAGTGCCCGCAGCCCCAGCCGCCCACGTCCCTGTGCTCGTTGAGCTGGATGCGCTGCTGTCCCCCCAGCGCCGGCGACCCGCCTGCGACCGGCACCGCCACGCCGCAGCCCAGCAGCGTGCTCTTCACGTGCCCCGGCATGTCGTCCGGCCCCTCGCAGGGTCGGCGGGCATCACGTCGTCGCCGTCGCCGTCGTCGTCGTCACTTCAGCAACTCCGGAACTCCGACAAAAAGATGTTCGTGCACGACTCTTGGAGGATCGGGCGGCCGGGCCGGATCGGAACGTTGACAGCCCCAAACCTCCTCCAACGCCTCGAGAAGCTCAATGCGGAAACTTATCACCGTTCTTGGCCTCAAGGAGCCCTCGTCAAGCCCTGGGACTATTCAAAACGACTCCGGACGAAGAGCCAGAGGTCCAGACCTCCAGGGACCCGGCCTTTGAGATACTCAAAACATCGACTGTCTGGGACTGGACCGGGACGCACCAGCACGCGGTCGAAGATCGGACCAGGCCAGCCGCGCCAGGAAACAACACAACAGCGCCGTGCGGGCATCGGTAGCGCATCGGCCCATCGGAACATCGGAATCGAATCGGATCGGGCGAGATGGAATCGACATCGAATCGGATCGACATGGGCCCTAAGCAACATACCTCGGCTTTCGGGCCATGACTCGGGCCTCTGGCGGACGTTCGGGACGATTCGGGCACCACCGGAACGCCATCGGCGAGGCGCAGCTGCCGGAACGCATCCCGAGGCAGGGGTAACCCCTAGGATCCGACGAACCTTCCAAAAACCTCTCGAAGCAGCAGCAGGGGGCGTGGATGGAGCTTCTTGTCGCCTCGTGAGTGTGTTGGAAGAACTCGTCGTTCCAGCTCTCGGGCACCTAAGATGCCTCCCAAATGGAGTCCGAGTAGATGGGGCCAGAGAATCGCGCTGCATCGTCGACGCATCGGCGATACATCGGCAATGCAGCGGCGACGTCGGCCACGCATCGGCGACGCCCGCGTAGAGAACATCGGCCCCCGCATCCGGCCGCGTCGGCGATGCCTCGGCGACACGGCGCGATCCGCCGACCCCGCCTGCTCGGACCCCCCCCTGGGAGGCCCCTAAGGTAGAGCACCACCGCCCGCATGGCCGGCTCCAGGTCGGCCCCCGCCAGGCTCAGGGAGGCGCTGGTGTGCTTCTCGCTCGGAGGGCGCCCGGACTCTGGTTTGCGCTCCTGTGCACCGCTCCTGCTGGCCGGGCCGGCCCCTGTGCCTGGGACTTCGGTGCGTGCGGAGGGGCCCAGAAGCACACACACACACACACACACACACGGAGAAAAACCTACGCCAATCCTGTGACCCCCCACATTTTCTCGCAACTTCTGGATGTTCGCCGTCCTCCCCCCTTCCCCCACCTTTCCCCTTTCCGTGTTTGCCCCTAGGGGATCGAGCGCTTATCTGCGTCGGTGTCGAGGTTCCCTTCCGAGTAGGTGACTTCCCCGCCAAAAAAACTAGAGAGCGCGACATGGATGTGCTTGCCAGCGTGGCCCCAGAACAATCAGATGTTGCACTGTGGATGCGTAGGCTAAGTACGTGGTGCAAGCTAATTGGTGCAAGCCATGTGTAATGTATGTGGCGCGAGCAATTGCCACCAGCACTTTAGGGCGTGAGTGGTTTAGGGAGCTTCCTCTCCCACCCCACCTCCCCTTTTCCCCTTCGGGGAGGATTTTACCCCTCCCCCTCCCCCCTCCCCCTGGGTCTGGAGGGGGGGGGGTCGGAAGGGGTTGGAGCGTCAAATATGGCCTCGGCGAGAAGGCCAAACTCATTGATGTTACCCAGAGTTGGCCTCCTGCGGGGACGTTAAGCACCCCACACTTCTTTGATCGATCACCTCCAAGACGGCCCCAAGATGGCCCCTGCGACTCCCATCAGTGCCCCATGAGGGCCCCAAGAGGCGCCTAGGATGCCCCAACATGCCACCAAGATGCCCCCAAGAGACCCCCAAGAGGCCCGAAGAGGCTCCCCCGAGGCACCAAAGACGCTTCACGAGGCCCCCGGGACCGCCACGAGGCACCCAAGACCTACGAGAAGCTCCCCGGGAGACATCCGAAGAGACTCTGGGATGCCTCCAAGAGGCCGCTGGCCTTTATATTCGCCCTCCTCCTCCGCCTCCTCCTCCTCCGCCTCCTCCTCCTCCGCCTCCTCCTCCTCCTCTTGCTCCTCGTGAACATCCGCCTAATCCTCATCCTCCCTACTCTCTATTCCCTTCGCCCTCCTCCCTCTCCCCCCATCCCCCTCCTCGTCCTCCCCCTCCTCCTCCTCCACCTCCTCCTCCTCCTCGTCGTCCTCCTCCTCCCTCTTTTCCTGATAGATAACTCCTCCCTGTCGCACCCCGAGACCGTTCGAAAGGGCGGACCAGGCGTTTCGCTAGAGACTTCCTTGCCACTCATGACCCTGAAGCTTCACCATCGGCAACAGCTTCACAGATGAAAGGTGGGCCGCTTCCAAAATGTGGATCTCGCCTTTGCACAGCACACACTCGTCCGAAACATTCGCATGAGCTTCACATATTGAGGGCGGGCCATTTTCAAAATGTGGCTCTCTCGCCCTTGCGCCGCGTACGTTCGTCTTTAACCAAATGCGCGAGTGCATGGAATTGAGGGCGAGTCAATTTCAAAATGTGGCTCTCGCATTAGCGCCGTGCACTTCCGTCTTAAACATCTACAAGGGCTTATCGGATTGAAGTCGGTTCTTTTTCAAAATATAGCTCTCGCCTCAGCGCTGCGCACATTCGGTTTAATATTTGCAAGAGCTTCACTGGTCCCCATGGTTAGCGTACCAAAAACGGTGCTCTGAAACGATTCAGGACAGTCAGGGCGCAACAGTTACGTTGATCTCCAATATTGAAGTCCCAGGATCGGTGTTCTGGTACGATTCATGATATTCCAGAGAAGGTGCGTTGGCACGCTTCCAGGTCTTAAAACTGTTGTCGTCCCTCAGTGGAAATGGGTCCTTGTAGGGGCCTGTGAAAACTGAGCTTAAGGGAAGGATGGATTCCAACATGGTTGATGAATCGTGGGTTTACATTGATCCTCCTCCCCATATGGTTGCTCCTCCATCCTCCCCATCGGGGGGTATGACGTCTTCCTAGCATGTATTAACTGCATGCTCCCCCACATGCCTGATCAGGACAACTCGCCTGGGCATCGTCTCGGGATGGGTTGGTGGGGTAACTTTTTGGTACGCGGGCGCGCGAAGAGAAGTCTGGAATTATGAAGTGCAAGCCATGTGGTAAAAGCTACGTCATGTAGGTGCACGCTATGTGGTGCACGCTATGTGGTGCAGGCTGTGCGATGCAAGCTGTGCAGCAGAATCGACGCGGAGTAGCAGCGTGGTGCAAGCTGTGTGGTGTGAGCTGCGCGGCGTGAGGGTGCAAGCTATCTGGTGTGAGCTACGTGTGCAAGCTACGTGGCAAAAGCTATGGTTAGGTTGGGCATGTCCCCCTGCAGGCGGATTGTGGACGGAAAAACAAAACTACCCAAAACCTAATCCTAAAAATCCCAATAATACTCAAAGAATCGTCACCCGACAATTGTTTTACAATGTTTGAGTATTCCCCCTGTCGAAAAACAGGCCCGACTCAGGACTGTGTGGCGCAAGACGTGCGGCCGCCCAGGCGCACGAGGCGCCCACGACGGCAGCCACGAGCGAGCGCCCAAGCCCGGGCACCAGGCGAAACCTCGGCCGACCGACCCGCCCAGCGCCCGAGGCGCCCGCGAGGCGCCCGGGGGCCACCCGACTCTTTTTGTTACTACTCTTGACTATTCCTCCTGTGGAGGGACAGGCCCGACTTAACCACAGACGCCACAACGGACGGGCACCAGAGTGCCTTCGACAACCGCACCCTAACCCCGACCAAGCGTCGATTCTCATGGATCGATGGGAGGCGGCGATAGGGCTCGGCTTTCGCCACACGGGTTCGACGAGTTCCGAACCCTACCCCCGTCGCCTATCGAGCTGCCCGAATCGTTGATCGGAGAGGGTAGGGCTCGGATTTCGCCGCCGAAGGGCGTAATCGGCGTGGGTGTAGAGCGGTGCCCTCCGACTCGTGCACCAGCAAGGTGCCGGCAGCGTCGCCACTCCGCTCGCCAGGGGACAGGCACGCCCTCTTCGGCGACCGCGCCAACGCAGTCTCGACCTCCTTGTCGATGGGGTGCCCGCAGCGGCGGCCAGCGTTGAATGTGAAGTCCGCCTGCTGGCATGCCCAATGTGGGCACGGAGCAAAGTGCGAGGCGGGGCATTCCACACATCCGTCCGCCTGGAGAACCAATGTCCTGGGACTCCAGGGGGCGGTGGATCTAAATACGCTCCCCCCCCCAAGCCAGGCCTGGAGTAGATCCAGATCCACCGCCTGCCGAGCTGCCCGAAGATCGATCCCCTGGGCGGTGATTCAAAAGAAGTCCGCGCCTCGGAACAGTGGGTACGGTGCCCAACAACAGACGCTGCCCAAAAACGGCAGTGGACGCTGCTGGGCGCAAGCGGCCTCCTGTCCCAAGCGGGCAACGTCCGCGGCGGCACCGGCAGCGAGCCCCGCTCGAAGTGGGCAATGGCTGCTGTCGGTCTTCGTCCCCATTCTTCCTGTACGCATATCAATCCACGCGAGCAGGATCAGTCGGCAACGACTCGGAAAATCGGATCGAATTGGATGTGCGTCGGATCGGGCCGCGTCGGCACGGAGCCGAAACCGACTCGGATCGGCTGCACAACAGCGCCGCGCAGACATCGGGCCGCATCGGGTCGTCGGAGCACATCGGGGTTGAGACAACGGCAGCTCCAAGTCGGTTCCCCTCCCGGGGTTCGAATGCATCAGTTTTCCGAGCTGCGACTAGCCGCGGCAACGAGGAGGTCCCCCGAAGTCCAACTGTTGTTGTCTCAACAAGCCCTCCTCTGATCAAATCGGCCTCCGGGCCTGGAGTGGGCGTGTCCTCAAATCCATTGCCTCATCCTCTGAGCCTCAGTCCTCAGTCCTGGGGCGTTTCTTAGGGGCCCGGACCCTACATTCTCAAATTTCTTGGGGCTTCCCGCATGCCATCTGGACTCCCCCGCGTCTTGTCGTATGACGTGTTCGGGCCCAGGACGACCCCAAGATGGGCCAAGAGAGCTCCAGGAGGCCTGCAAGACAGCCCAAGAGGGTCCCAGGTCGCCAATAGATCGTTCCAGGCCGCCCCAGGTGACCCCGAGACGGCCCAAGAGGCCTCTACCAAGAGGCAGAAGCAATTGATTCCCCTTAGGGCTTTGAAGGATTTGGGCGGTCTCGCCTTTTCGGCTTTCCGACGCACCAAGACCGCCAAAGAAGCCCCCAAGACTACATGGGCTAAGAGCGCACCAATACGGCGCAAGAGGCGCCAAAGACGGCCCAAGAGGGCCCTAAGACGGCCCCAGAAGGGGCCCAAGAGAGGGACACGACCCGAAAATCCAAGCTTTCCGCCCTCAGAGGCCCCCAGGAGTCCCCAAGAGGCGCCCTGGAGGGCCCAAGAGACCCTCAAGACGCCCCCAATAGACCCCAAAAGGCCCCCGCCTCCAGGAGGCCGCCAAACTGCCCCCGAGAGGCCTCCCACGAGATCCCACCGAACATCCAATAGGCTTCTTACCCACAACCCAAGCGGCGGGATGGGCCGGAGGCCATTCGACAAGCTTCTGGAGCTCCGCGCGGACATCTTGGAGCTGCGCTGGGCCCCCCTCCCTGGCGAGCGGAGCGCGCCTGGGGCGGCACCGGAGGCGTCGCCAGGGGGGCCCGGGGGCCCAGCGCCGATCCAGGAAATCCGCGCAGAGCTCCGAAAGCTTGTGCGCTATGCTGCTAAGTCTGCTGTTCTTTCTTCCTCGATTCCTCAGGATCGATCCAACTCGCCCTTCCCTCAGGACCCATCCACTCGGAGTGGGCCCTGCCTGGGTAGCCTCGCCGGACGCGACGGTGATGACGAGCTCTCCCGCGGCGTCGGAGTTCAGGCGCGCGAGATAGACACCCTGCCACGTCCCGAAGCTCAGGGCGCCAGACGTCACCTGGCAGGGCGCCAGCCATACCAGAGGCCTCCCAAAGGAGCGACGCCAATGGGGGGTCTTACCCGAGGATGGCGTGGCGGGCTTACGCGGCGGCTTACGCGGGGCGCCAGCGCGGAACGGTACATTGGAGACGAGGGCGCTTCAGCGCGACCTTACGCGGCCAGCTTACGCGCGCATGTCGGCGCAGACGACCCCGATTTTCTTGCGTCGCTCAAATGGGGCCCGAAAAGATGGGGTCGAAGGATCACGCCGCATCGGCCATGCATCGGCGACGTCAGCGATGCACTAGCATCGTTAGAAACAATCGGGCTCAACATCGAGCGATCCTCCGACCCCATCTAATCTGACCCATCTGCGAGGACCAGATCTGAGCATGCACCGATCCTGACCATATTCATCCCAGACCCAGGGTCGGTATATCGGGTAGACGTAACAGTCGAGCCTGGGAGATTCGAGTCTGCCAAGCGGGGCAAAAAGAAAAACGGCGGGACTTACCAAGAATTTGACGCGGACTCCCGCTGCAAACATTCCACGGAAACTCGACCGTCAGTGTTCCATGCCAGGACCGCCAAAAGACAACGGCAAACCCACGTTCCAGCAAACTGGGAGTTTCACGTTTCCCTGCGTGTCCGCGCCCTCCTGGCTTGGGCAGGAGCGCGTATACACCAATATTGGGCCATGCATCGCCCTGGCCAACATCGGTGCAGGCGTACAGTTGGTGCCACCAGAGTCACTGGCAGCGTCAGCGACGGAGACAGCAGGAGGGACCGTGCGTCCGCCGCGCCGGGCTGCGTCCGACAGAAGGAGAAAATAGGGCATGCTCCAAGCACGACGACGGCTGGAACACCCGGCTCGCAAGAGCCCACCGTGCGACTCCCGGCGGGCACCAGGCGAAATCTCGGCTGACCCACCCAATCTCTCAGGAGAAAGGAGAACCCTTGAGTGCAAGGGCTGCTTGGTGAATAAACTGTCGAGGGTCCGCGCGGGTTTCTTCGTTCGGTGCTGGACCCCACTTGGCGGCGCATTGGCGGCGCCGACCCTGGCGCGCTCCGCGCGCCCAGGCGATGGTCCGCCGCCGATCTAGAAAGCCCGCGTGAACCTCCGAACGTTCATGCGCATGCCGAAGTGTCTCATTCTGTGCTCCCCGCCAGGCACGATCCGCGCCAGCGCCTGCTCCATGTCCGAGCGGACCGTGGGGTCGCAGTTCTCGTTCACCGACAGTGCCGCGCCCCGGCCGCGCACGAACAGGTTCGCCACGCCGCTCCTGACAGACTTGATGCCTGGCAGCGCCCTGAAGAGCTCCCGCTCGTCGGGAGCGCCCAAGAGGGGGGGGCACGATAGGGGGGGAACTGGCATAATTAGGGTGGGGGAACATCGACCTGATATCGGCGACACATCGCCGATAGATCGGCGATCAAGGGGCGATTGAGGGTCGATGCGTCCCTCCCTGAGTGGAAGAAGAAACAACGGCATAAACATCAATTGTTGGCGCTCCTCCTTCTCCTCCTCCTCATCATCATCAGCAGCAGCATCATCAGCATCATCATTATCCTCATCATCATCAGCATCATCATCACCACTATCATCATCATCACCACCGCCGCCGCCGCCACCACTATCATCATCACCATCAACAACAACGACCACAACAACGACGACGACGACGACGACGACAGCTTGATCATCATCATCATCATCATCACCACCACCATCATCACCATCATCATCACCATCATCAGCACAACCATCAACAACCTCATCATCAGCAGCAGCAGCATCATCAGCAGCAGCAGCATCATCACCATCGTCATCATGAGCATCATCATCATAGTCATCATCATCACCATCACTATCACCATCACCATCACCATCGTCACTATCATCACCATCAGCGTCTTCAGCATCATCCTTACCATCACCATCACCATCATCATTGCTCCTTCTCCCGACTCCCCGTCCTTCCTACATGCTCCTCCTGTACCTGTTTCGTCCCCGCCTACTCACATTCGTCATCATCCTACTCGTCCTCACTGCTCACTCCTCCGCATGTGCGCCTGTCGATGTTGAGTCCCAGGGCTTCCAACGTCGCAAAGAGTTCGTGGATGTTTCTAGCAGATCGCGGCGAGTGGCTGGGTTCCCGCTTTCCTGGGTTCCCACCAGCGGGTGGATCGAGACTTTCCAGAAACCTTAAGGACGCACCGACAGGGCCCAAAGAGGCCCCTAAGAGTCGAGTACGGGATCGACTGCAGAATTGATTCACCCGACAATTGATTTGTCTGTCGGATCTGGGAGAAATACGCTGGATGCTCCGAGATCTACAGAGGATTCTATGTACTGTTCGTAGATCCGACGGAAAATGAATTTCGGGGTAAAAGAATTCTATAGTCGATCCCCTACAGTCGTCGGAAGAGGGTCCCGAAAGCGCTCCAGGCAGACTCGAAAAGGGGCCAAAACCGAGATGCACGCATCCTGACCTTGGGCTCTCCTGGGAGCTACTCAGAAAAAATCTAAAGCCACTTCAGGGACCCGATGGCGCCAGCTCGGGCCTGAAGGGAAACTCGGCGGGGGGCCCAAGAGACTCCCAGGGATCCCAAGAGGGCTCCAAGCGGACACGAGGACGGCCCAAAACCTGGAAGGCTCTCCTAAAGACCACGTGTAGCTCTTTTGGGCACCTATCCGGGGCAACCTGAGGCTTGCCTGAAACTCAAACCAAGCCCCCAAGCGGCCCTCAAATTGGCCAGTTGGTCCCCAAGGGACCATCCAGCCAACTGACCAACCAACCAACCGACCAACTAACCAGCCAACCCACCACCCACCCAATTAAACAACCAAACATGCAACAAGCCAGCCAACCAACCAACCAACCACCCAGCCAACCAACCACCTAACCAACCAACCAGCCAGCCAGCCAGCCAGCCAGCAAACCAACCAACGAGAAAACCAACCGGTCAGCCAACCAACCAGCCAACCAACCACCCAATCAATCAACCATGCAACCAGCCAGCCAGCCAACAAACTAACCGAACAACCAACTCACCAACCAACCAACCAACCAACAATCCAACAAACCAACCGACCAACCGATCTTCGCACAGCCAAACAACCAACCAACTAGCCAACCAACCAACAATCTTACCAACCAACCAAGCAGCCAACCGACATGTCAACCAACCAACCACCCATACCACATGCCAAAGCCTGCAACCAACTCACCAATTAGCAGCCAACTAACCAACCGGCCAACCCACAAACCAACTGAACAAACAGACAACAAACCAAACAACCAACCAGCCAAACAACCAACCAGGCAACGAACCAAATATTCAATGATACCGGAGAAAAAAACAATTCAGGACTATAGGGCTAGGGGGCTATAGGGCTATACGGCTATTGAGCTATAGGGCTATAGAGCTATAGAGCTATAGAGTTGTAGGGCTATAGGGCTATTGGGCTATAGGGCTATAGGGCTTAGGACTACAGGGCTATAGGGCACCCCTGGGCACCCCCGGGCACCCCCGGGCACGCCCGGGCACGCCCGGGCACCCGGGCACCTGGGCACCTGGGCACCCCCGGGCACCACCAGGGAGCCAGCCAACCGACCGACCAACGAGCCCACCAATCCACCGACCAACCAACCTTTGATACACCCCTCACATGGACCGTGCCCCAGGGACCAGAAACAATTTGTTTGATTTCTAAAGAACCGTGCTTTTGAACCTGCCGAAAATATGGAACCCTCCAGAACAAATTTGGATCCCGATCTCCCGTGGGCCGGAGCCAGGACCAGGGGCGGGGGACTGGTGACCGAGGACTGGGGAGAGGATACCGGGGACCGGGGACTGGGGGCCAGACCTGGGACGGGACCCAGGATTTCCTCCATGAATTGCATGGCGCGCAGCAGCGCGCCCATTCGCGCGCAAAGCCGGCATGACGCGTCTCCCTCACATCGCGCTATAGGTGAAATTGGGCGCTATTTGAGCGTTATTGCAAGCCCCCTAATTGGGGTCGAAGTAGATGGGGTCACCTGGGTCGGAGGATCGCGCCACATCGCCGATACATCGCCGATGCATCGGCGATATATCGGCGATGCATCGGCGATGCACCGGCGATCCGTCAGGGACGTCGGCGATGCATCGGCAACGCCAGCGCGGAGAAAAGCGGGCTCCACATCGAGCCGCATCGCCGATGCATCGGCGATGCAGCGCGATCCTCCGATCCCATCTACTCCGACCCCATCTGGAAGGCCCAGAGTTATGCGGCGCTACTGGGCGCTTCTCGCCAGTACACATTCAATCCAATCTCGGGTCGGGCGAAAGGGGAGGATAGCAAAGGGGGGGTTTGAGAATCAGCTCACGTAGCTGATTTTCCCGGCGCCTCCCGGCGCCGGAGGCGGCTATGTATCGAGGAATGGGCCCCTCGGTGAGGCCGAAACCAGCTGCATGCAGCAAATTTCGTGATCCCCCCTTTCCCAATCCCCCCCTTTCGTTCGGCCCGACAATCGGCGTCGAGCGAGGGGGGAAGTCAGAAGGCGAAGTGTTGTGTGTCTCCGGGGGAGGCGCAGAAAGCTTCTCCGCAGGCCCAGGGACGTCCCAGCCTCCCGAGAAGGCTCGCCCCTGCTCACCTCCCCCCCGGGCTCGCCGCCGACATCCAGTTCAAGAGGAGCGGAAGCTTCCGTGACTGACGCTCTGCTCGGGATGGGGCAGTGATCGCCCCCCGTTGAATCCGCTGGGGGGCTGGGCACGTGCTGTCGGCACGGGTGGAGGGGCGGTTGGAGGACAAGGAGGAGGAGGAGGGGGAGGATGGAGGGGGCGGGTTTGGGCAAGCTCAGTCGGAAAGTGTATCACACACCCCTTGATAATCACCCCATCCAGAGTGGCATCTTGCAGACTCTTGCACGCTCCCGGGCTCGGACAGCAAGGCAATACGCGCGCCGCCGCCGGGAAGCGGGAGCGCCGCCTGCTGCATGCCGCCGGGAGGCGTGCGCTTCCCTCGCTGGGGCCGCGCGCACGGCGGCCGCTGTGACCCCAGCCCCGCGCGGCTCGAGCCCATGGCCACCGAGCCAGGCCGCGGCGCGCACTATGACGTCGTCGTCATCGTCGTCGTTGTCGTCGTCGTCTTCGTCGTAGTCAGCCTCGTGAATGACTCGAGAATCTCTGAGGTCTGGCGGCTCTGGAGGATGTCTCGGGCGCCGCTGCCTTCTCAGAGCGCTGCGGAGCGCTCCGAGAGTGTTCTGGGACGCTCCAGGACGGACTGATGCCCCAGCTCCACGCGGCTCGAGCCAACGGCCAACGAGCCAGGCCGCGGCGCGCACAAGGGGGAGCGGCGCGAGGGGGGCGGGCGTCTCCGAAGGCAGCGGGCTCCTGAGAAGGCATACAGAGCCCTTCGCAGAAGGGCCGGGCGTCGTTTACGGAGGCTGCGAGCAGCCATCGTGCTGGCAAAAGGGGCGCGTAAGACGGAGCGGAGGACCTTTTCTGGCCCTCGGCGAGCCTCGGCAACGAGCACCTTCCTCACCCGGGTCCGAGGACAAGCCCGGAGGCCTGAGCAACTCCTGAGCCCAGAGAGGTGCTGGCAACTCCTGAGCCCAGAGTGGTGCTCCTTCGAGCATCCTGACTGTACGAAGGCCTCCTAGAAGCCGGGAGGGCTCCCAAGACGGCCCCCGGCCTTCTTGGAGGCTCCCACGCCTCCTCGCACGGCCGCCCCCCTCGGTGCGCGCCCCCTCGGCGCGTGCCCCAGGCCAGGCAGCGTCGCGCTGGCGTCGCGGCGACGTGGGCGCTGGGAGGGAGGAGGAAGAGGAGGAGCGAGGACGATGACGACGACGACGACGACGTTTGCCAAGTTGGCCAGAACCCCTGCCACGCCGCGCTGCGACACTCCATGTGTATTCCCACCCATGGCGCCCCTCGTGTCGCGAATTCTTCCGGCCGCGCCGTCTCTCTCCGACGCCGTGCGGGCCACTCCTCCGCGAGCGGCCGCCGCGCTCCAGCTCGCCGAGCGCCCTCGAGTTTGGCCGACTTCGGGCCGCTGGTGTTGACGACCTACCAGACCACCCCAACCCGACCCGAAGACACAAATTTCGTGGGGGGGGACACGGGCTTCATACATGTTTTTGTCAACGTTCCCCGACCCCCCTTCCCAGTGGAAATGGAGGGCAAATCGGGGCCTTTTGGGTTGGGGTGGTTTGGTGGGCGGTGAGGTGTAGGTCAACGTGCACCGCCTGCGCTGGTGTCGTCGCCCACACGACGCGGCACGATTATACAGTACAACCAAGCGGTAACAAATGACAGGGGCAACGACAAGCATACATTTCTCGTCTGGGTCGCTGGCTGCGGCGGACGCCACGGCGACGACGACCACGACGACGACGACGAGCCAGGAGCATGTTGTTAAAGGTCCACTTCCCCGCGGGCCGCTGCTACCGTCTGAGCAATTCTTGGCCGCTTGGTCGCATAACCGAATGGAAAACTACGGACACGCATACACGATGTCAGCGCCACGGCCGGAACTCGCCACAGAAAAACGTAGCAAACGCAAACTGTTGAGAGGAACGGGAGCCGCGCCTGCCTCATCCTCGCTGCAGCCGCAGATGCTGTGAGCGGCATCAACGCACCCGACGCGTACTACACGGACACGCAAGCACACCACGCTGCGCGACAACATCACAGAAACTGTTGTAGCGGTGCGTGTGGCCCCCCGGGCAGGAGAGCAGCCGGTCGAGCGCACAGAGAAGTGAAGTGGCCAAGACGAGAGGCGACGAAGGGCACAACGACGGCTCTGGGGAACGCCCACACAATCAAGAAGCTTGCCTGGATCCATGAGTGAGTAGGGTCAAACCTACGGCACGAATGCGTATACACACGCACCACGTGTCGTTGTACACTACGTGTGGCGACGCGAGAGTACGCGAACGAGGGCGATGCTATGCGGTCGATCATATGGCAACTGCGCACGAGTGCGTACGCACATGAACACAACGACGATGTGTAACAAACGCAACAGTATGCCGCACAAGGTGGCTGCACCGAAAATGGCGGTAACAACCTGCTTGTGAAAATCTATGGCCCACTAAGCATTTGCTGGTCACCTCACAGAAGCTACGACAATTACTCGAAGGCTGACGAAAACTCCCGTGGGCAACCGCGTGTGCACCCTGTCCCAACAATCATATTTCATTATAGACACCAGATGGGGCTCAAACTGTGAGAGGTGCCTTCAGCCAGGTGAACCCGGGCATGCGTGTCCGATACCCCAACGCGACGAAGGGATCCACGGGGGTGAGTTTCGCAAGTTGTCACAGACCCCTCCTCACTACGTGGTCAGCTACAAAGCCTGGGGGAGGCTGAGGAGGAGGAAGAGGAGGGGGAGGAAGAGGAGGGGGAGGAGGAGGAGGAGGAGGAGGAGGAGGAGGAGGAGGAGGAAGAGGAGGAGGAGGAGGAGGGGGAAAAGGGAGGAGAAGGAGGAGGAGGAAGAGAGAAGAAGCGAGGATGGGGGCGCTGGAAAGGCAGATCCCGCTTCCCGTCCTGACTCCTCCCCTCAGCTTCTCTACTCCCTCCCTCCCGCCCTCCCTCTCCCTCCCCTTCTCCTCCCCCTCCTCCCTCCCCTCCCCCTCTCATCCCCTCCTCCTCCCCTCCATCCCTGCCCTCCCCGTCCCTCCCTCCTCTCCCCGGGGAGACCAGAGGATACCAATACCGCTACTCCTTGGACTGCTCCTGGTGCGTTATGACTAGAATTTCGAGGCAAATCCAGCCGTGGCGACAAAGGCCTCCGGGCAGGCCCGAAAAAGAAAAACGGGAAGGTTAGCGGTATGGGTACCTCTTCCTTCTCTGACTCCTCCCCATCGTGCACCTGCTCCTCCCGCCCTGGCCTCCTGCTCCGCTGAGTGGCAGCGATAGGGAAACTGGCCCAGGGAGGGGACACGTCGACTCCGAATCGGCGATTCATCGCCGATTGATCAGCGATGGGTCCCCCATAACAGATCCTGCCCTAGGCGGTGTGGGCTATCGGTCCCCCATGGGCGATCAATGGGCGATTGGGGGTCGATGCGTCCCCCCTGAGCATATCCCCCCCTGACGCTGCCCCTGATCCCCCGCAGCGCCGTGCGCTGGGCTCCTCCTCGTCATCCGGTGAGCCGAGGGGCACGTCCACCCCGACGGGCTGTGCCAGGGCCCCGCGGGGGGTCCGGGACCTCAGAGAGGGGGGGGGATCCTCTCTCACTGCTCGCAGTCGTCGTCGTCGTCGTCGTCGTCGTCGTCGGCGGCGGCGGCGGCGGCGGCGGCGTCTTCGTCGTCGTCGTCGTCGTCGTCGTCGGCGTCGTCGTCGGCGTCGTCGTCGTTGTCGTCGTCGGCGTCGTCGTCGTCCACCTCCTCCTCCTCCTCCTCCCCTTCCTCCTCCTCATCCTCCTCGACCTCCTCCTCCTCCTCCCCCTCCTCCCCCTCCTCCTCCTCCTCCTCCTTCTGCTCCTCCCTCCTCCCTTCTCCCTCCTCCCTACGCCTCTGCCTCCTCCTCCTCCTGCACCTCCTCCTCCTCCTCCGCCTCCTCTTCGTCTTCTTCTTCTCATTATTAGTATTCTTATTCTCATTATTATTAGTAGTAGTATCATTAGTAATACTACTACTATTATTATCATCATTGTTAGTATTGTTATAAGTATTATTAGTATTAATATTACTATTATTATAAGTATTATTAGTAGTATTAATAGTATTATTATTAGTAGTAGTATTAGTAGTATTATTAGTATTAGTAGTAGTAGTAGTAGTAGTAGTAGTAGTAGTAGTAGTAGTAGTAGTAGTAGTAGTAGTCGTAGTAGTAGTCGTAGTAGTAGTAGTATTAGTATTATCATTAGTAGTAGTATTACTATTATTACTAGTATTATTATTTATAATAGTATTACCATTGTTATTATTATCAGTAGTATTGTTATTATTGTTATTATTCGTATTATTCTTATTATTATTAGTGTTATCATTCGTGTGCTTCTTCGTATGATGAGTATTATTATTCTTAGTATTATTCTTACTCGCGTTAGTACTCTTATTAATATGAGCCTTCGTCATAGTATTCTTAGTGTTCGTAGTATTGTGAGTCTTGGTATTCGTATTGTTATTGTATTTGTATTCGTACTAGTCTTAGTGTTCGTTTCTTCTGCTCATTAGTATTATTATCAGCATTAGTATTCTTATTATTCCCCACATCCTGAGTGGGGTTCTTGTTTTCCCAGAACACCCTCTCATTCCCACCCACCTCCCGCTCCATCTTCCATACAGCACAATATTATTCCTACCACACACACCATACCATACCATAGTTCCTACCACACATACCATACCATACCATACCATACCACACCATACGTACCATACCGTACCATACCATACCATGGCGTACCATAGCATACCATACCATATCACACCAATGCCACACCGTACCATACCATACCATACCTCCAGTACCATACCATACCATATCATACCATACCGTACCATACCATACCTACCATACCATTCCATACCACTCCATACCGAAAACCATACTACTTACATGGTTTCGTGCCCCTCCCACCCCTCCAGGGAGGCCCCGCCTGAGCGAGGAGGGTATCGGAAACCATACTATTTACATGGTTTCGTGCCCCTCCCACCCCTCCAGGGAGGCCCCGCCTGAGCGAGGAGGGTATCGGCAAACCATACTATTTACATGGTTTCGTGCCCCTCCCACCCCTCCAGGGAGGCCCCGCCTGAGCGAGGAGGGTATCGGAAAACCATACTATTTACATGGTTTCGTGCCCCTCCCACCCTCCAGGGAGGCCCCGCCTGAGCGAGGAGGGTATCCGAAAACCATACTATTTACATGGTTTCGTGCCCCTCCCACACCTCCAGGGAGGCCCCGCCTGAGCGAGGAGGGTATCCGAAAACCATACTATTTACATGGTATCGTGCCCCTCCCACCTCTCCAGGGAGGCCCCGCCTGAGCGAGGAGGGCATCCGAAAACCATACTAGTTACATGGTTTCGTGCCCCTCCCACCCCTGCAGGGAGGCCCCGCCTGAGCGAGAAGGGTATCCGAAAACCATACTATTTACATGGTTTCGTGCCCCATCCCACCTCTCCAGGGAGGCAAAACCATACTATTTACATGGTTTCGTGCCCCTCCCACACCTCCAGGGAGGCCCCGCCTGAGCGAGGAGGGTATCCGAAACCATACTATTTACATGGTTTCGTGCCCCTCCCACCCTCCAGGGAGGCCCCGCCTGAGCGAGGAGGGTATCCGAAAACCATACTATTTACATTGGTTTCGTGCCCCTCCCACCCCTGCAGGGAGGCCCCGCCTGAGCGAGGAGGGCATCGGAATACCATACTATTTACATGGTTTCGTGCCCCTCCCACCCCTCCAGGGAGGCCCCGCCTGAGCGAGGAGGGTATCCGAAAACCATACTATTTACATGGTTTCGTGCCCCTCCCACCCCTGCAGGGAGGCCCCGCCTGAGCGAGGAGGGTATCGGAAAACCATTCTATTTGCATGGTTTCGTGCCCCTCCCACCCATCTCTTTATGTGGGGAACTCCGTTAGCATAATTCTTACTAGCATTCGTCGTCTCAGTCTTATTCGTCTTATTATTATTATTATCATTATTAGTGCTATGCTTATTAGTATTCGCCGTCGTATCATTATTCGGTTTCTTCATATTAATCTTATTATTCTTATTCTTAGTAGTACTATTATTGTGCTGTTTCGTCTTCCTCCTCCTCCTCCTCCTCCTCCTCCGCCTACTCCTCCGCCGCCTCCTCCTCCTCCTCTTCCTCCTCCTCCTCCTCCTCCTCCTCCTCCTCCTCCTCCTCTCCTCCTCCCTCCTCCTCCTCCTCCTCTTCCTCATCCTCCTCCTCTCCATCCTCCTCCTCCTCCTCCTCTCCTCCTCCTCCTCCTCCTCCTCCTCCTTCTCCCTCCTCCCCACTCTCCTCTTCATCACTCATCATCCCTCCTCCTCCTCTCCTCCGCCTCCTCTCCTCCTCCTCCTCCTCCTCCCCCTCCTCCACATCATCAGCAGCAGCAGCAACAGCATCGTCCTCAGCATCCTCATCATCATCATCATCATCATCATCATCATCATCAGCAGCATCATCGACATCGTCATCATCATCACCATCATCACCATCATCATCATCATCATCATCATCATCATCATCATCGTCATCATCATCATCATCACCCTCATCACCATCGTCATCATCAGCATCATCAGCAGCAGCATCAGCAGCAGCAGCAGTAGCCGCATCAGCATCAACATCATCAGCATCATCATCAGCATCATCATCATCACCAGCATCATCATCATCATCATCGTCATCATCATCAACATCAGCATCATCATCCTCATCAGCATCAGCATCAGCATCATCGTCGTCGTCAGCAGCAACAGCGTCATCATCATCAGCAGCAGCAACATCGCATCATCATCAGCCGCATGAGCGTCATCAGCAACAGCAGCAAAACCACAATCATCGTCAGCATCAGCATCACCAGCAGCCTCATCATCATCCTCAACAGCAGCATCACCATCACCACCAGCACCATCACTAGTCTCGGCATCATCAACAGCTACATCAGCATCGACATCATCATCATCATCATCATCATCATCATCATCATCATCATCATCATCATCATCATTACCAGCATCAGCATCATCATAAGCGTAAGCAGTATCATCATCAGCATCTGCATTTGCACCATCATCAGCATCAGCAGCATCAGCATCAGCAACAGTCTCGGAATCATCAGCATCATCAACAGTACCATCAACTGCATCATCATTGTCAGCATCAGCATCATCATCGCCATCATCCTCATCATCATGATCAGCATGATCATCAGTTCATCATCATCATCATCAGCACCATCATCATCAGCAGCAGCATCAGAAGCAGCATCATCAGCATTACCATTACCAGCATCAGCATCAGCATCAGCATCATCACCATAATCGTCGTCAACAGCATCATTACCATCATCAGCAGCAGCATCGTCATCATGAACATCGTCGTCGTTGTCAGCATCACAACCACCACCACCACCATCAGCAGCATCGTCATCAGAATCATCATCATCATCATCATCATCATCATCATCATCATCATCATCAGCATCATCATCATCATCCTAATCATCACCGTCGACATCGTCATCATCGGTATCATCAGCATCGTCCTCGTCGCCACTATCGTTATCGCCACCACCACCAGAATAACCATCAACGTCGAAATCATCGCAATCATGATCACCAAATCCGGCATCATCATCATCATCATCATCATCACCATCACCATCATCAGCATCATCAACAGCATCAGCATCAGCATCATGACCCTAATCAGCATCATGACCATCATCATCATCAGCATCATCATCATCATCTTAAGCCTCATCTTCATTGTCCTCATAATCATTACTATAATGCTCCGAATCATTTTCATTACCATCACTATCACCACAACTGTCATCATGATCACCACCATAATCACCATCGGCACCATTATCACCATCAGTATCATCAACCACAGTCATCATCATACGATCATGATGAGCATCATCATCATCAGAATCAGCAGCATCAGCATCAGCATCATCATCAGCATCATCATCATCGTCGTCACCTTATTATCACCATCCGTATCCTCCTCATCGTCATCATCAGCATTACAACCAGCAGCATCAGCCCAAGCATCAGCATCATCAGCAGCATCAGCATCATCAGCATCATCATTTTCATCAGCATAATCATCATGATCATCATTGTCAGCATCATCATCATCATCATCATCATCATCATCAGCATCATCATGCTCCTCATCCCCTCCTCCTCCTCCTTCTCCTTCTTTTCCTCCTCCTCCTCCCTTCTTCTCCTCCGCCTCTTACTCCCCGCCACCCACCACCCTTCCTCATCCTTGTCCTCTCCTCCTCCTCCTCCTCCTCCTTCTCCTCCTCCTCCTCCTCCTCCTTGTGCCTCTTCCTCCTCCTTTCTTCCCCTCCTCCTCCTCCTCCTCCACCTCCCCGTCCTCCTCCTCGTCCTCCTCCTCCTCTATCTTGCCCTCCTCCTTTTCTGCGTTGCCCACCTCCCCGATGGACCCCCCCTTAAGCTCCAGCAGCTGGAACCCTGCAGCGAACTGCCTGGCCTCCGAGCCGCACACGACACGGTCGATCGGGCCGGTGGACACATCGGCCGAGCGGCGGACGTTATCGGGACTGCAACAATAGGCGGGGGTTAGCTCGTCTGGGAACCAAGCGGCGGCGCTGGTCCAGCTCCGCCAGGAGAAGCGACCGATCGGCGCACACGCGCATGGGGGATGGCCGACATGCGAAAACAATGTTTTTTTCAGGCGAACGAGGCAAGTTTGGACGAGAGAAAAGATTGCCGAACGAGGATACTCGGAAGGGCGAGCGAAAAATTCTCTCGGGCGAGCAAAGAATTTTTCTCTGGCGACGGAGGAAATTTTCTCCGGCGAACGAGGAAATGCTCGGGCGAACGAATACAGCTCCCAACACGTTCAACTGGGTATCTCCTGAAGGCAAACTCCCGACACATCGAAAGACTGGAAGCCCCTAATGGAAACCTGATCTCGCCGCTGCCGCCGAAGACCCAACGCCCATCAAGAACAGCGGGACCTGTGAACACGGTCATTTTTCCAACCCGTCTCCCCTTTGAAACCCCCGCGTTCCGATACGCAACGGAACTACAAAACCGCCGACACTGTCGGCGTGTGTGAAGGGGGTTTTCCGTTCGAGTCGTCGTCGCCGTCATTCGTTCATCGTCGTCTCTGTCGTCCTCTTTCCCTGCGTTTCCCTTTTTCCCTGCGCCCGTCGCTGCTCCTCTCCTTTCCTCGGCTCTCCTCCTCAAGCCCGTCAGCCAACACGAAACTAAGCAACACTCGAAAGGGAGCCCCTTCCTTTTGATCCCTCCCCTGCCGGGAGGGCGGGGGTCCCAGGTCCCGATCCTGAAGAGACCCCAGGATGTTCCCGAAAGGCCCCGGGAAGCCCCAACAGGCCCACAAAAGGCTCCCAAGAGACCCCTACTCTGTCCGCCGAAGCCCCCAAGAGCGTTTCGACAAGACCCCAAGAAGCATCCCTGAGGACTCTGACCCACGTCAGCGTCGTCGTCGGCGGCAGCCCGACGGTGTATACGCAGTTAAGTGGTTACCGCGCAGCCCTTCTGTCGTGGTGGCGACACACCACCCCCATCCTGGTAGATGGCGAATCCATGGCGACGCCTCCGCCATCCAGCTCCTCATCCCTCTTCTTCCTCCTCCTCCTCCTCCTCCTCCTCCTCCTCCTCCTCCTCCCAGTTATCTTCCCTCCTGCATCCTTTTCCCCTTCCCTTCCTTCACCTCCTTCGTCCACCTCTCCTCCTCCCTCCCTTTCCGTATCTTGTTGAATAGTTCCATCGTCGCTGTCTTCGTCGTCGTCCCCCTTCAGGGTCGGCGGCACCGGCCGCAAGGCCTTTGCAAAACGTAGAATGAGCCTTTCACTCCGAGCTCGCCCCGTGAACCCCAATGAGACACCTGATTACAAAAACTTACCAGAATTTCTTCAAACATTCGCCCCGAGCTTGCCCCGTGCGTGACACTCCATGAACTTACCCCGTGCGTAAGCCCTCACGAGTCACCGCAATACAAAACGCCTGCCTAAAACTCAACCCTTGGCGAGAGTCTCGGTCACCCCAAGTGTTTCATTTTTGGGCGGGCGCCGTGGGTATCGGCAGCGGGATTCGCAGGCGTTCGGATGCTTCGCAAACAACATGTGAACACGATGATGATACATCAGAGCAGCAGCGCGATGATGACGACAACGACGCCGAACGGTTACCATTACGTGCTAGATGTTTAGATAGAACTGGTTATCCAAGAATTGGGGTCGCCAACCCCACAGCCAACCACGGCCGACCCTTCACTGCCACGCAAGGCGTGCCGGAAGCGAGCGGGCAGGCTCGGGCTGAGCTTTCTGGCATCAGCAAGACCAGAGACTGCAAGGAATGTCCTCAGCGAAACGGGCCTGGCCAGCTTTCCTGGCCATCCCCCAAGGATATGGCCAACCCTCCCAACCATCCCCCTCCGAGCAGCCATGGTTGCACAACTTCTTTACGCGATCAACGACAGCACATGACTTCAACGAACCTATGCCGTAAGAGCAGGTGCACCCACCGACCCGTTAGTGCCGCTGCCGCAGCAAAGTGCCGATGGCTGCTGCTATCCCTGCTCTTCCTCGTCGTCACGACTGCTGCCAGAGTGGTTCGGGGGCAATGAGCTCCTTCGTCGTCGTCACCTCCACACTGCACTTCGAAAGTGAGCGCCTGACGTTGACCGTGGCTGATTTTGTGAGTTGGGCCAGCCTCTCATGTTCGACATTGGCGTCCCTCGGACTGCCTCGTGGCCCCCACTCCGATCTCTCAAGAGAAGCTGCTTGTGGCATGGGATGGGCGCCGCTAGCTCGGTGCAGCTTCGCGCCCGCGGCTAGTCCTCCGAGCGTGCGTCGACGATGGAACTGGAGGAGGGCTCGGAGGCGACTGAGGATCGGGGGAGCTGCGCGTCGTTGTGGCCCCAGTCGCCGCTGGCGAGCGCTCTTCGACTTTCACCTCGGGCCTCCCAGGGGAGGACGAGGTGGAAGATGTGGCGCTCCCTTTGCCGAACTCCGGTGCCAGGCGCCAACCGTGGGCCGTGCGCGGGCGGCCTCCGGAGGAGCGGCGGGCGGTGGGGATGCAGGCGGGAGCATCCAGAAGTCCGCGCTGGAGGTCAGACCCCCCCCCTCGCTGCCCCCGCGCGCTGTGCTCGGCGGTCGCCGACGGCTGCGCAGGAACCAAAGCACTGGGGGCCGCGACGCGGGGGCACCAGGCTGGCATGGAGGAAGTCGCGGTGGTCGAGCTCCGTCCGGAAGCTCATCCGCACCGCGCGGGTAGCAGAGTGCGTGGAAGTCAAACGTCCAGCGTTTGCTGCCCGCCTTTGCCCGGGCCTGGGAGGCCGCATGCTGGTGCTCTCTGCGATCTGGAAGATTATCGCTGATACTGCTTTCTCGCATTCTGCGCGGCAGAGATCGTAGCTCAATTAGTCAAGAGCCCTGTTTTGAGACGACGCGGTTGCGGCAAAACGGGCATGAGAGACAGAGCGGAAGCGAGGCGGAAGAGGGCGAGCCTTCCAGAATCACAACACTCCTCGTGCACGGTGCGCGGACGCACGAAGCTGAGGCGCCAGAGCAGCCGGGCATATAAGCCTGAGTCTTCACTCAACGGAGTGCAAGGCGTGCTAATAAAAAGGGTAGCAAGCGGCTCGACACGGCTCGCATTTGCAGGCAGCCCCTTGGGCACTTACGCGGATGCGCTACACGCGAACTGCTGGATATTCTCAGCCCTCAGCGCCGCCGGCGCCTTAATCAAAACCAAGCAAGGCTAGTAAGAACAAGGGTTCGATCGCGAAGCGACAACCCACCCACAAAAAACTATTTTATCGAAAAAAGATCGGAATAGGTGCGATCGTCATCACATCTGTGAAACTTGTGCACATTGAATGAAACTTCTCTAAATGTGGATTATGTGTAAATCTTTAGCCGGGTGCAAAAACAGAGCAGCAATGCGGATTTACATAAATCTTTAGCCGGGTGTGAAAACAAAGCAGCAATCTGAGCAACAGCGCGAGGAAGCCGCTGGGCATCGATTACAATGCGGATAGACGTGTCGCAAGCGCCGTCGTCGCAATATGTACGGCCCCGCGGGCCTGGGTAGCGAGCCTCGCTCCAAGCTATCACTGTGATATGGAAGATTCTCGCTGATTATGTTTTCTCGCACTCTGCGCGGCAGAGATCGTAACTCAATTAGCCAAGGGCCCTATTTTGACAGAAAGCGATTGCGGCAGAGCGGGCATGAGAGACAGAGCGGAAGCGAGGCGGAAGAGGGCGAGTCTTCTGGAATCACACTCTCGACCCCGCTCTTGGTTGCCTTTCACGCGTTGATCGTCGTCTTCATCGTTGGGGTTTCCAGCTGGATCGATAGCGTGCTAATCGAGCTGTCTGTAACTGGCCTCCGATCCCTGGCGACCTTGTGGACCGCGTGCGCTGGCACCAGCCCCCATGGCTGCCTGCCTGCTTCGCCCGCATTCGAGACCGAGTTCGAGGCGTCTGTCTTGGGAGCCTGCTTGAGCACGGACTGCTGAGGCTACAGGTGTTTGCCCGCCTACTCTGGATGGGACAATAGGACAATAATCGGCCCCCCCCGTTGAATCCGCTGGGGGGTTGGGCACGTGCTGTCGGCACGGGTGGAGGGGGGGTTGGAGCAAGAGGAGGAGGATTAGGGGGAGGAGGACGCAGGGGGCGGGATTGGGCAAGCCCAGACGGGAGGTGAATCACCCCCCCTTGATAAATACCGCATGCAGAATAACAGCCTGCCCAAGAAAGACAAGGCGAGGGAGGCAGGATGACCAGGGGGAAAGGAGGTCGTCCGTGCGCAGCCTGGCGGGTAGCCGGCGCAAGCGTTTTCTGTCCTCAGCAGCGAGTATCCGCTGATGGGCCACGGGAGCCCAACAGCGGCCGCCCCCGAGGGGGGGAGGGGCTGCGCCAGCAGCAGCCTGAAAATGATCCCGGGTCGAGGGTTCACAGGACCCCCCCAGGTGGGATGGGCCCCCCAGGGTTCCACGGGACCCCCCCCCTGGATGGGATGACGGGGCGGGGCGCCAGCGCCGACGCCGACGACGACGACGCCGTGGCCGACGACGACGATGACGACGGCGAATGCGACGGCGACGGCGACGGCGATGGCGACGGCGACGCCGCCGCAGCCGCCGCCGACGCCGACGCCGACGACGCCGACGCTGCCGACGGACGACGACGACAACGACAACGACGAACCGCCCCACACCCAGGGGGAGGGGGGGGGGCACCGGCATGCTCCACCACGCCGCGCCCACAGGGCCACGACCAAGAGGGGGGCGATCCCATTCGCGAGACCTTCGCGAGGCTCACGGGCGTAGTCGTCCAGCGGGGAAGGGGGAGGGCTCGCTCCCACATGCGTGGGGGAGGGGAGGGGGCAACCCTGGATCACAGATAGCCTGCGCTGACCGGGAGAGCCGCGGCGAACGCGGCGGCGGCGTGGACAGGAGTGAGGAGCAGGAGGACATCTGGGTCGGACGAGAGCGAGGATAGCAAAAGAGGCTGGCGAATCAAATTAGCTCGCGTAGCTGGTCTTCCCAGCGGTTCCGCGCTGAAGGCGCCCATGTGTCGAGAAACGCGCCTGGCGGCATGGACGAAACCACGGGCTGCACGAGGCAGTTTTCGCACCCCCCCATGTCCCTTTCCCCCTGTTCTTTCCGTCCGACCCGAAAAGAATAAGGAGCCCACATACGCGACGCCCTGGCGTTTTCAGAATGGGGCCCACGGAAACCCCAACCCTTTCCGCGGGACCAGTTTATTTTGTTGTTTTGTCGGGGAAAACCCGCGATGATGAAAATTGCCGGCTTCCCACCTGATGGGGAAAGGACTCCACCATGCACGTACAGGCTGGTACGAAGCAGAGAGAGGACGGGAAGAGGGAAGAAAAATACTGGATGCGTCCGAATGTTCAGACGGTATGCCCAAACCACATGGCCGCCTGACCGGTTTGAACCGCTTTGTTGACGGCCCCGAAGCTGGGCAGCGGCCCCATACGACGAACAAGAACCGACGAGAAACCTCCCAGAATGACCTATCGCGTCACGAGCATATCTGAGAGCAGGAGGAGGGTCAAGGATTGGGTCGGGCATGTCCCCTACAGGAGGACCTTCGAGAAACAACTAAAAGCCATGCACACATTTTCCGCCCCCCTCCAAAGAAATTTCATACATATCAAAACATCGTATGCATTATTTGTTTAAAAAAAATCCTCATGCAGGGGGATAAGCCCGAATCAAGTCAAGCAGTTGGGGCGAAGAAAAAAACATCCCGAGGGCGAAGGAGGCGGGGGGCGTTTCAACACTCAGGCGCCCCAGCCCGGCGGCAGCAGGAACGGCCGCCGAGGCCGCGGCTTGCCGTCGCTCTCCACCTTGGGTTTCGCATCTTCCTTGGCGGCGCGCACACAGCGGGAAGGTTTCTTAGGGGGGTGCTTATTACACGGGGCCGGCCTTGTATCTATAAATCAAAGAAAACGCGTTTCAGGGGCGATCGCCTGGGAAACATTCGGCGCCGCGTTTCGAACCGGGGGGGGGCCCCCCCAACGCTCGGCGCCGTGGAACAAAAACCAGGGGGCCCCCCTGCCCCCAGACCCCCCCCCCTCCCGAACCCCCCCCGAATTCCTCCCAAGAGGGGCGGGGGTTCGACCCCCCCTCCCTTGAGCCGACGCCGGCGGCCGCCAGCAGCGCCGACGGCGGAAACGCAGCGACGATGACCAGAGGCAGCCTAAGGGGGGGGGGTCAACCCCCCCTCCTTGCGCCGGCGGCGGCGGCGGCCAGGAGCGCCCGCGCTGGCTCTGGCGATGGCGGGGGCGCAGCGACGATAACCACCACCACCACCACCAGTGCCACCACTACCACCACCACCACCGCCGCCTCCACCCATCACCACCACCGCCAACCCACCACACAACCACCACCACCACCACCACAGCCACCACCACCACAACCAACACCACCACCACCATCGCAAGTCACCATCACCACCACCACCACAAATACCCACCGCCACTGCCACGGCCACCACCACCACAATGTACGACGCCGCCACCACCACCGCCACAACCACCACCACTGACCGACCACGGGCGATAATAATATCCGGGGGCTAATAAACTTCGGGGGTCTGGCGGGGATAATCAAGGACTTTCCTGGGGAAGGTGAAGTTAAGACGACGAAAATGAGGACAGCGACCATGATGATGGTGATCATGGGCGCTCGGCACAAGACTGACTCGAAAGATCTCGACGCTCGTGGCTATACACTGGGCGCCCGGCGCAAGACGGATTCGAGAGACCTCGAGGCTCGCGGCTACACAACTTGCAAAACCAGGCCGTCATCTTCGCTGCATCAGTGCCTGGCGCGCCCGGTTGGCATTGGCGCACCCCGGCATTCGCGACCTTGCCCGCGATGAGCGCGAGCTCGTCGAGGATTGTAGCGTTCTGCTCGGCCATGCGCTCGAGGATCTCGTTCGAATTCGGGCTCGCGCTCTGGGCCACGACATTCCTGAAGGCCTCGACCTGCTGGTTCGCCGCCTGGGCGCGCTCGGCGGCCTGGTTCATGGCACTGGCTCGCGACGCACGCAGGGGCAGCGATGTGGGAGGGGTAGGCATTGCGGGGGGACATCGACCTGGAAACGGCGATACATCACTGATGCATCGGCGATGCGCGCCCGATCGTGAATCCGCACGTTCCTGAGCAGGTTCTGACAGGAGATTTATGCCTACCCCCCCTATCGCTGCCCCTGGGGAGAAGAGGCTCTGCGCCTCGAAGAGGCTCGAAAGCTTGGAGTCTCGGAGACTCGGGGAAGCTCGGGCCTGGGCAGCTGCGGGGGTAGAGGAGGAGGAGGAGGGGGAGGAGCAGGAGGAGGAGGAGAAGGAGGGGGAGGAAGGGCCACGAACTGTGTGAGAGATGCGGTAAAAAAGTAAGTAACTCCAATGCTCTGCCTGCTTGAAGAACGCATGTACAATCAAAATCCAATCGGTCCCCATGGCCCGGCCACACGTTCATGACTCGGGAACGGCTGAGAAAGTGAGAATGCCATGGCCCTGCCGCACGTTCGTGACTTGGGAAAACTGAACTGGTGAGAATCCCACAGCCCTGCCACACGCTCGTGATTGCGGAAGCTGATAGTCTGAAACCACCATGGCCGTGCTCTGTGCTTTTGCTGCTGTTGCTCGTCAACAGGAGATGAAAGCAACTTCGACTCGCCACTCCCCCCGTGGATTATAAAGTTCGGCCTGCGCGCCTATCTCCACAATTAAATCCGATTGAACGGGGATAAGGGGAGGTATGGCTTGTTATCGCCCGCACGGGGTTTCCAGCAACACAACCAACCACCACCACCACCACAAACCACCACACCACCACCACCACCACCACCTTCACAAACCACCGCCGCCACCACAACCCACCACCACCACCACAAACCGCCACCACACCACCACCAAATCACCCAACCACCACAAACCACCACCACCACCACCACCACCACAACCACCACAAACCACCACCACACCAGCACCACATCACCACCACCACCACCACCACCACCACCACCACAACCACAACCACCACCAGAACCACAACAAACCACCACACCACCACCACCACAACCACCACCACCGCCGCCACCACGACAACCCGTCACCACCACCACCACCGTCGTCCTCGTCGACGCTCCCCGCCGCCGCCGCCCGCCGCCGCAGGCGCCGGCGCCAGCCCAGAAAAGGACATCGTCGTCCCCGCCGCCGCCGCCGGCCGCCCGCCGACGCAGGCGCCGGCCCGAGGAGAGAGGACCCCCCCCCCCCTCCGTCACGGGAGGGGGGGGGGAGTTCCTCTCCCCCCGCCCCCTCCAAGCGACCACAGAACGCGCTCTCTCATAGCTAAGGGCCGCGCCTTCTAAGAAAGAGGGTGTTCCTTCGAAGCCCCACCCCCTCCCCGTACCCCCCGCTGCGCGTGGCCGACCCTCGCAGGGTCAGGCAGCGCCGCATCGGCAGGTCGGATCGACTCTACACGTGCATCCGATCGGGCTGCATCGCCACGGAACCGCAAGCGAGTCGGACCAGCTGCTGAAGGGGCCCCAGGACACACAAATAAATACACACAAATAAAAATATCCCCCATATTTTCCTATATTTTCTGGGTTTCTGTCTTCCCCCCCACTTCCAATGTTTTCCTATATTTTCTGGGGAATCGACGATTAATTGTGTCTGTGTTTTTTTTCCCTCCTGAGCTGCGCCTGGCTGCACGAAAACGCCATGCGAGCATCGGGCCGCAGCGGATCGACGGAATATCGGAGTCGGACCGAAGCGGACCGGGCCGGCCAGAATCGACCTGGAATCCGACCTGTCGGATCGGAATGGACCCTGCGCTGTGCCCTCCCGGGGTGGAGGCCCATAGACCAGAGGAAGAAACCCACAATTATGAACAACGATTTCCTTGGAGGTCCGCGCGTCGGCGCTGGTTCCACCTCCCTGGCGCGCGGAGCGCGTCGGCTCTAAATTCCGGAGGCAACAGGGGGGCACGTGGCACTTGACCAGAGATTTCGCCCCGATTTCGAGCAAGGACGCACGGGCGGTGCTCGACGAGCCGAGTTGGAGCCCGCGACTGACAGAAGATGGCTTCCACGTTCCGGGTCGAACAACTCAGAGCCAGCGTCCCAAGATGCCCCTGGATGAGCCTCCATCGGAAAACATCGGGAAAGAAGATCGAGACGAGATGGAAGTGCTCGAGCCACTCTGCAGTCCAGTCCGCTGCCCTGCACTTTCTCGCTGCTCCGCCACCCGAGCGCCTCTTGCACCTCGTTCTACCGCGCCGACTCCCGGGATGGTGAAGATGCATCGGGTGATGACGTGCGCGACAAGGAGCGAATTAGCATGGGGGAAACGGGTCCTGGTGGAAACGGGTCCTGGACCATGGGGCCCTCCCCTAGGGCGAGATCTGCATCCTGAGCCATGTTCTGACGGTCCTGGGGCCCATGGATGGCCCTGGGAAGCCAAAAACGGCGAGAAACCACAGGAGCCGTTCCCCTCAGGACCCGCTTCCCCCATGGCGAGAGGAGGTGGTGGGCCTACTCTGAACAGCCGCCACTGTAGACCAGGGACGGCTGCCATGTACACACACACACACATACACACGCACCCTCTCCCACCCACCCGACTAGCAGCGACCCGAGCCAATGCCGACCCCCACACACACACCATTCCTTCAAAAACAAAACGAAGTGCACTTTGCACCAAAATCTGGATCATGCGCGACGCCCCGCGATCACTTTGCATAGGTGTTTTGACAGGGACGGCAGAGGTGTCAGCATATTGCCTGCTGTGTGCAATGCCTACACCCCCCGCCAGCCCTTGGAACAAAAAATACGAAGTGCAGTTGGCACCACACCAACATCCGCAGAACTTGTCGGCGTGTGCGAGGGGCTTCTCCATTCGAATCGTTGTTCTCCGTCGTCCCCTTTCCCTGCCCCCTGCCCCTCAAGCCTGTTAGCTTAACAAAACCGACCCATGTCGTTAGAGTGTCGAAGGGATGCCCCTTCCCTTTGATCCCCTCCATATCGGTGGGGGGTCCCAGGGGATGTGGGGGGGGGGCAGATACGCATCCTCCCCAAGGGTCTCGGGAAACATACACAAGCGGACCAAAAGTGGAAGTGGCCCAAGAGGCTTCCGAAACGCTCCAAAGGAGCCCCCACTCGCGACAATTTCGGCCCAAAATGCCCTCACTCTGCTCCAATCAACGCGCCAAACGAAATAGCGTGCCCAGACAGGGACTCGAACGGAGCTTTGGAACCGCCGGCCCAAGAGCCTCCCGGGAGGCCCCAAGAGGCCCCCTAGACGCCCCCAGGAGGTTCTCACGAAGACCCGAGAGGCCCCCAGGAGGCTCCCACGGAGGCTCTCGCAGATCCAAGACGCTCCCAGGAGGCTCCCAAGAGGAGCCCCCCCCCCTGCCTCCCCGCCCGCCCGTTCCATCTCCTGGTCCAGGGGGGGGCGGCAGACAGCCTGCCGCGAGCAGGCCCACCATCCCCGTCGAGGCATCGCACACAGTGCTCGCAAACCCGCCGTCACTTTGTGGTGTTCCTCCTCTTCTCCTCCTCTTAATCCTCCTCCTCCTCCTCTTACTCCTCTTCCTCTTCCTCCTCCTCCTCCTCCTCCTCCTCCTCTTCCTCCTCCTCCTCAGGGGACAGCTCGGGACGTTGGCGCTTAGGGGGGGGGAGTTCGCACGCGTCCCAATGTGGCGCACCTGGTGCGCGGGGCGCCCCAGCCGTGGACAGCGCACCTCCCGGGCGTCGCGCACCTGGCCGGCGTCTGCATCGGTTCCGGACGGTTGTCGATGGCGGCCCCTGCCCTACAACAATGTATTTAGTTGCGGGAAGTGGCCCATTTGAAAACGAGCGTCTGACAATTCTCACAATACACCATTCCTGGGACGTCAACGCTGCGGATCACCGTGAATATTCCGTCCTAGAACACCACTCCTGGGACTTCAGCACCGCGAATCAACGTACCTGTTCGCACTGACATTCGTAAATCGCACCAGGACGCCATTCCTGGGACTTCAACCATACGAACCCTTGAAACAGTCGCAAACGTTTTAATACAAATGTGCGCGGCGCTACTGCGAGAGCATCATTGTGAAAAGGAGCCACCCTCCATCGTTGGAGCTGCTGTAAGCTTGAAAAAATGAGCGCGGCACTGAAGCCAGAACCACAGTTTGAAAACTACATGTACACCATCCTTGAAACTGCTGAAACAAATGTGCGCGGCGGTAAGGCGAGAATCACATGTGAAAAGGACGCGCCCTCCATCAGTGAAATGTCTGCAAACTTTGAAAAAAATGTGCGCGGCGCTGAGGCGAGAACCACAATTACAAACCACCTGCCCTCCATCCGCGAAGCTGATGCGAAATTCAAGCTTCGGGATCATAAACGATGGGGAAGTCTCAAACGAAACACCCAGCCCTTCCCACCGACACGTCTGGGGGTGCCACAGGGAAGAGTTACTTTTCCGTCGCCGTGCCCCTGCGGCATGAAGTGGAGTGTCCCCAGGCCCCCCCCTGGGACTCAACTAGGGGAACGAAAAGTGACATAAACATAAAAGCTCGGAGGTCCGCGCGGATTCCTCGGATCGGCGCTGGGGCCCCCTGGCGGCGCCTCCAGCGCCGCCCCTGGCGCGCTCCGCGCGCGAGGGAGGGGGGTCCGGCGCCGATCCGAGAAATCCGCGCGGACCTCCGAGTTTTTATGTTTATGTCCCTTTTCGTTCCCCTAGTTGAGTCCCAGGGGGGAACCTGGGGACACTCCTCGGATCGGTGCCGGACCCCCCTCCCTGGCGCGTGGAGCGCGCCAGGGGCGGCGCTGGAGGCGCCGCCGGGGGGCCCCAGCGCCGATCCGAGGAATCCGCGCGGACCTCCGAGTTTTTATGTTTATGTCACGTTTCGCTCCCCTACCTGTGGCATGAAGTGGAGTGTCCCCAGGCCCCCCCCCTGGGACTCAGCCTTCAGTCCTGAGCATTCCTCTACGGGCCCAGGCCTCGAATTTTGCCGGACTTCTGCGGCGCGGCGCGTGCCCCCTCTGGGTCCGGGAGCGTGCTCCCGCAGCACACCTTTGTGGCCAAGAACCCAAGAGTAGACGAACAAAAAGCGGCATAAACAGAAAAACTCGGAGGTCCGGGCCCGTAGAGGAATCCAGAGGACTGAAGGCTGAGTCCCAGGGGGGGCCTGGGGACACTCCACTTCATGCCTAGGGGAACGAAAAGTGACATAAAGATAAAAACTCGGAGGTCCGCGCGGATTTCTCGGATCGGCGCTGGGGCCCCCCGGCGGCGCCTCCGGCGCCGCGCCTGGCGCGCTCCGCGCGCCAGGGAGGGGTCCAGCGCCGATCCGAGAAACCCGCGCGGACCTCCGAGTTTTTATGTTTATGTCACTTCTTGTTCCCCTAAAGAGGGCCTCAAGACGGGCCAAGAGACCCGAGGCCGCCCAAACGGCCTCAAGGATGCCCCGAATCGCTACACGATGGGTCCAAGACGCTCAAGGTGGCCCCAAGATGGCCCAAGAAGCCTTCGAGACGCCCCGAGAGCCCCAAGAGCCTTCCCGAGAGGGCCCCAAGAGGCCAAACTCACGATTGTTCCGTGGGCTTTCAACTCACAACCATCCTGTGGTGTTGGGTCCTCGTTTTGAAGAGACAGCGCTCCTTCCTCCTCCTCCCCTCCTCCTCCCCCCTCCGCAGTTCGCATGCGTCACTCCCACCCAGTACAGCGTTTCACGGCGGCAGAGCGAGCTCCACAGAAGGCCCCAGTGGCGCAGTCCGCATGCGCCCCCCCCCCCTAAGTACAGCGCTTCTTGGCTCCAGAGGGAGCTCTACCGAAGGTCCCAGTGGCGCAGTCCACACGCGTCTTTCCCAACCAATAAAACGTTTCGTGGCCCCAGAGGGAGGGAGCTCCACAGAAGGCCCCGTTGGCGCAGTCCGCATGCGTCCCCCCCCGCCCAGTACAGCGTCTCGTGGCCCCAGAGGGAGCTCCAGCGAAGGTCCCAGTGGCGCAGTCCGCATGCGCCCCCCCCGCCCAGTACAGCGTCTCGTGGCCCCAGAGGGAGCTCCAGCGAAGGTCCCAGTGGCGCAGTTCGCATGCGTCCATCCCGCCCAGTACAACGCTTCGTGGCCACAGAGGGAGCTCCACCGAAGGTCCCAGTGGCGCAGTCCGCATGTGTCTGTCCCCACCCCCCCCCACCCAGTACAGCGTTTCGTGGCCCCAGGGGGAACTCCACCGAAGGCTCCAATGGCGCAATTCGCATGCGTCCCTCCCCCATCCCACCCAGTACAGCGTTTCGTTGCCCCAGAACGAGCTCCACCGAAGGTCCCAGTGGCGCAGTTCGCATGCGCCCCCCCGCCCAATACAGCGCTTCGTGGCCCCAGGGGGAGCTCCCCCGAAGGTCACAGAGGCGCAGTTCGCATGCGTCTTTTCCCACCCAGTACAGCGCTTCGTTGCCCCAGATTGTTCCACAGAAGGTCCCAGTGGCGCAGTCCGCATGCGTCCCACCACCCCCGCCGATTACAGCGCTTCGTGGTCCCAGAGGGAGCTTCACCGAAGGTCCCAGTGGCGCAGTCCGCATGCGCCCCCCCCCGACACACACGCGCGCCAGTACAGCGCTTCGTGGCCCCAGGGGAAGCTCCTCCGAAGGTCCCAGTGGCGCAATCCGCATGCGCCTCTCCCACCCAGTAGAGCAGTAGAGCGTGTCGTGGCCCCAGAGCGAGCTCCACCGAAGGTCCCAGTGGCGCAGTCCGCATGCGCCCCCCCGCCCAGTACAGCGCTTCGTGGCCACACAGGGAGCTCCACCAAAGGAAGGTCCCAGTGGCGCAGCCCGCATGCGTCCCCCCCGCCCCTAAGTACAGCGTTCCGCGGCCCCAGAGGGAGCTTCACAGAAGGTCCCAGTGGCGCAGCCCGCATGCGTCCCCCATACCTCAGAGGGAGCTCCACCGAAGGTCCCAGTGGCGCAGCTCGCGTGCGTCTCCCACACCCAGTACGGGTTTGTATGGCCCATAGGGATCCCCACGGAAGACGATGGTTGGGTTCTTCGCCAGGCTAATGTGTTTAGGGTTCTCGACTTATCGAGCGTCCGACGCTCCAAAACGCCCCAAGAGGCCCCCAAGACCGCCAAAAGACGGCCCAAGAAACCCCCGAGAGGACCCCCGGACTGTCCAAGAGGCCCCAAGACGGCTCAAGAAGCGCCCACTACGGGCCAGAAAAGCCCCAAGACGGCCCTGCGAGCGAGAGAGCCCGAACTGATAAGTCGAGCCTGCTGTCCCAAGATGCCCCCAGGAAGCCAAGCCCCAAGAGGCCCCTAAGAGGCCCCCTATGTCCCCAAGAGGCCCCAAGAGGTCCCCCAAACATCTTAGAGGCCTATGACCCACAACCCAAGCACGGTGGCGGATGGGCCGAAGGCCATTCGTTAAAGAAAAGGGCTTGAGGAGGAGGAGAAGGAGGAAGAGGAGGAGGAGGAGGAGGAGGAGGAGGCGGAGGCGGAGGAGGAGGAGGAGGAGGAGGAGGAGGAGGAGGAGGAGGAGGAGGGGGAGGAGGGAGGGGAGGTAGGAGGGAGGGGGAAGGAGGGAGGGAGGAGGAGGAGAGGGAGAGGAGGGGAGGAGGAGGAGGGGGAGGAGGGGGAGGAGGAGGAGGAGGAGGAGGTGAGGAGGAGGAGGAGGAGGTGGGGGACGGGCAGGGAGGAGGAGGAGGAGGAGGAGGAGGAAGAGGAGGGGGAGGAGGAGGAGGGGGAGGATGAGGATGAGGAAGAGGAAAGCGAACAGGAAAAGAGGAACGCTGTTTTCTTGTTTTCCACAATGGGTTTGCGAACGTCACCTTCGTGTACTATTGGTTCTATAGCCCCTGTATTGTTTTCTTACGAGCGAACGGCGTAATTATGGGTTTCCGAACCCCCTCTTCGTGTACTATTAGAATCAGTGGGCTTCCGAAACTCATTTTCGTGTACTATTAGCTTTATAGCCCCGTGTATTGTTTTCCTATCAGCGAATGGCGAAATTGTGGGTTTCCGAACTCAGCGAAAGGCGAAGGAGGAGGAGGAGGAGGAGGAGAAGGAGAAGGAGGAGAAGCAGGAGGGGGAGGAGCAGGAGGGGGAGGAGGAGGAGCATGATGATGAGGAGGAGGAGGGAGGAGCAGGAGGAGGAGGAGCATGCGAAGGAGGAGAAGGAGGAGCAGGAGGAAGAGGAGGAAGAGGAGGAGAAGAGGAGGAAGAGGAGGAGGAGGAGGAGGAGGGGGAGGAGGAGGAGCAGGAGGGGGAGAAGGGGGAGGAGGGGGAGGAGGATGGGCCGAAGGCCATTCGTGAAAGAAGAGGGATGGAGGAGGGGAGGAGGAGGATAGGAGAAGGAGGAGGAGGAGGGATAGCAGCAGCAGCAGCGGCAGCAGGGGAAGGAGGAGAGGAGGGGGAGGAGCAGGAGGGGAGGAGGAGGATAATGAGGGCAGGAGGCAGAGGAGGAGGAGGAGGAGGAGGAACATGAGGAGGAGCAGGAGAGAGGAGAAGAGGAGGAAGAGAGGAAGAGGAGGAAGAGGAGGAGGAGGAGGGGGAGGAGGAGGAGGAGGAGGAGGAGGAGGAGGAGGAGGAGGAGGAGGTGCGGAGCGAGGAGGACAGCGAGCACGAGGAGGACCAGGAGGGCGAGGAGGGCGAGGAGCAAGGGCAAAGGCCGAGGTCGCCAGCGCAGGATCCGCGGACGTGCGCCACGGCGCGAACGCTACAGTCGGACTCGATTGGACAGGACACGCGAGAGGACACAAGACCCTTCCGAGGGCCACATCTGATGGGTCTGTTTTCCACCACCACCACCACCACCACCACCACCACCATAAGTTGGATTGGTGGAAGGAGGAGGAGGAGGAGGAGGAGGAGGAGGAGGAGGAAGAGGAGGACCCCCTCCCCCTCCAACTTCTGGTGGTGGTGGTGGTGGAGAACAGCCTCATCAACATCGCCACAGGAATGCAGGAGGCATGGGCCGCGAGACACAGGACACGAGGGTACCCTCGATTTGGCAGGGTCGGCCTACGAATCCGGGCCGACTGTGGCAAATGCAGGCAGTGCAACATGTGTGATGACTGGCTGGATGTTCGAGTCGACGAGAGAGGTCGGCATCGTAAAGGCAGACGACGTCACGAGGACAGACGCGAGAAGCTGGAGGAACGGGAGCAGGATGGGGTCAGGCAGAGCGAGGGACAGGAAGGTGAGGATGAGGAGGATGAGAATGTCGGCAGCGAAGACGAGGAGCAGGCGACAACAAGGACGAGGACGAGGACGAGCACCAGGAGGAGACAGAAGAGAGAGTGTCTGCGGACGGAAGACTGAGCGGCAGACTCGCGCGGAGGCTTCGCAGAATGAAAAAGCCGCATCCTCCTCCTCAGACTTTGCATCGAAGTCATCCTCCGTCTTTGGATCTGTGCCTTTCTCGGACTTGGCATCCTGACCACCTTCCAATTTGTGGTGGATGCCGTTCTCGTGCTTGAACTGTTTCTCGTCCTCAGCCTTGACCTTCCATCCATCCTCTGCTTTCAGCTCCTCGTCATCCTGTCGAGACAAAGACCGGGCACACTCCGATTGCCGATACAGTTGCATGGAATGCATAGGCCGTGCTGAACCCTCATCCCTTGTCCCTCCCCATCCCCCCCTACTCGCTCCTCCCCTTGTCGCCCCTCCCTCCTCCCTGCGTGTCCCCGTCCTCCCCATCCTCTCCTCCTCCTTCCCTCCCTTCCCCCCTCCTCCCGTGTGTTCTCCCCTCCTCACGTCCGCCACACCTCCCTCCCTCCCCTTTCCCTTGCAGAGTGGACTTTCGGAGTCTGCGCCGTCGGCGCCTAGGAGTCGCGGGATGGCCGCGACAACCTGGCTAGGATCGCACGTGGCTGGTGCCCGCGGCGTGAGGGGGAACCCGAAGACCGATGAGGAAGCGCTGTTCCTTTCGAATGTGGCTGAGGCCTGTCAAGCAGCCAGCATCTCGCCGAGGCCGCATGCTGGGGAAGGGAGGGTCCCGTGTCGATGCTGAGTGAGCCAGGGCCAGACGAAGGACCCAGTTACGCGGAGCAGTCCTCTCGTGAGTCTCTCATCCCCTGCTTCGCGCGCGGTGTAGCACTACTGCCCTCTGAGTAAGTGGGCGGCCCGCTGGTGAGATATAACATTACGGCCCACTGAGCATGTCGTCGTTGGCGTCAGCTCTCGGCGAGATGGCGTGGTGGACTGAACCACGTGACTGGCTTGGAACAGAATCCCTCATTTGGCACGCCTCAGTCCAACAGGGAGCCCTGTTCAAAATGGTTACGAACTGCTGTTGGCCTTCGTCAACGCCCCTCCCCCCCTCCTCCCGCCCTCCTCTCCTCCTCGCACTTACCCGACAGGTGTTCAAATGTTTGGCAGCGTGGACCCTAGGCAGTAGCGTATTGCATTGTGGATGTGTAAGCTACTTGGTGCCAGAGGCTAAATGGTGTAAACTACGCGGTACCATACATGTGGTGCAAAGTGTGCGGTGCAAGCTATGCTGTGCAAGCTTTGTGGTTTAAGCTATGTGGGGTATGCGATGCTTGCTACGTGGGGTAAAGTGCACGCTGTGCGGTGCGGAGCAGGCTGTGTCGTTGAAAATGTAATTCGCAAGCTGCGTGGTGCACGGGCTGGAACATGGCCGAATCCTCGGAACACCCCCACAGGCGGCAACGGGCGGCAACGGATCGGAACTCGGCGAATCTTTTGGACACCCCCGCAGGCGGCAACGGGCGGCAACGCCAGAACGTGGCGAATCTTCGGGACACCCCCAGAAGCAACAACGGTTGGCAACGGGCGGCAACGGAGGACACCCCCACAGGTGGCAACGCGTGGCAAAGGAGCGGCTGGCTGGCACATGGCGAAGCCCCGGGAAACCCATCCTCTTCCGTGGAAGCGCAAGCAAGAGCCCCTCCTCTTCACTCAAGTATTCGATAATTCCACATCACGAGTACTAGCCTCACCTCTCCCCTGACTCTGTCCGGAAGGCGTTCGGCCCTCTCCGCGTATTGTTTCTTATTCGCAGGATCTCGAAAAAGCGTGTTCGTCCGATGGGTTCGCTTACGATCCGATTGTTTCCGCTGTGTTTCAAAATTGTGTTGCCGCTGCCCCCCAGGCAGCCTTTCAGGATCGGCGCTCTGCTCTCGTCGTTCAGATGAAACTGTCGCCCCAGCGCGGGCCGCTTGTGTGGATCCGACGCTCTCTCCATACTGTTACTGTTGCTATCCGTCCTCGTCCTCATTTTCCACGTTGTCCTCCTTGTCCTCCTTCTTTCCCTCTGGCTCATCGGCCTCATCCCCCTCTTGTGCGCAGCTCCCCTTTTTCCGATTGCGCAAATCACGGCGGTTTCTGTTGGGAGCTCCAGGTTTTCTATGACACGCGTCCGCGGATAGCGAAACATCATCGCAATGGAACAATGGGGGGGCGGGCCAGGATGTCAAATGTGAAGCGAGAACACAAGGTTTGATACTCCCCCGAAAAAGGCCCGGGAACTGCCCGCCTTTTTTTCCGGGTACCACTTCCGATCCGTATTTCGCATCGTGGTCTGTCCTATGGCGGTTTTCAATCGGAACGTTTTCGATGTCTCAAAACGGCGCTGCCGGTGCAGCGCGGGCTCATTTCAGGATCGGCGCTTTGCCCCCGTCGTTCAAAATGGTTTTTGTCGCCCTAACGCGGGCTACTTTTCTGAATCCGAATCCTTCTCATCGTTGTCGCCCCCACCGTTCCCCTCGTCCGTTTCCCCTTGGTTTGCCTGCTCCTCCCGCTCCTTCAAGCCCAGTTCCCGTTGCTGTTCGAACGTCGCCTTGTGATTCACAAGTCCGCGGGTACCAAATTAAGTTCCCATGCTCGGGCTAATCGCGGGGGTGGCGCCCGCAGAATTGAAACACAACGGCGGCGACGCCGGTGATTAGCGCCGACGCCTGGCCGCCAGCGAGAAGGCGACAGAACCAGCACAAACTGGAGGAGGGGGGGGCGGGAGGCAACGGCGGCAAAAGCAGGGACCGTGAGCCCGGGCGACACCAGTCGGCGTTCGCCCCCGGACTTTCCGTGTGTGTTTTTGTCGAACCAATGTTCCTTTTTTGCCCTGGCCGCGAGCAAAGCGGGCTGGACGAAGCGGGGGCGTGGCCAAGCGGGGATTTCCCAAGCAGGTCACATTGTTGATTTTCCGAACGCCTCCTGGCACCGAGCGCGGCCATGCATCAAGGACTGGCCCCTCGGCGGGGCGACCGAAACCACTTTCTCGCAACAAGTTTCGCAGGCCGTCTTTCCTGCCTCAGCCTGCCGTCCAACACATGCAAGGCGGGCAGTCCTCCCCCCCCCTCTGTCTTGGTCTGTGACTAGTCGTCGACGACAACGAAGACACAAGGCCCAGTGTAATCGACGGACGACGACGACGAAGACGAAGACGACGACGACGACGACGACGACGACGCACTGCGGATGCCCTATGGGGGGCGGGGGGGGTGCTGCGCAGGCCTTCTGTAATCGACGGCGGCGACAACGACGACAACGACAACGACGACCTGCGGATGCCGCATGGGGGGTGGAGGGCGCTGCGCACGCCCACTGTATTCGACGACGACGACGACGACGCCTGAGAAGGGGAAACAATGCGCGTCGTGTGTATACGACCCCTCTTACAACTTCTATTCGACAAGGCAATAGTTTTGAGGCTGTCATGCAGGGGGTACACGATCCCCTCGGCGGTGCCCGCACTGACCCCCTGGCGCGCATGATTCGAAAAATGTGTCGCGCCCCGCGGGGTCTACCCATCAGCGCCCAGAGAGGGGCTCATTTTCAATCACAAGCTGGTATTGGGTCCTCGTCCTCATCCTCTTTCCTCATCCTCCTCTTTTTCCTCATGTTCATCCTCCCGCTCTGCCACCTCGTCCTGTCCCTCCTGTTCATGTTCCTGCTGCTGTTAAATCTGTTCCTTGTTCCCCCTCATCATCACCAGCAGCATCAGCATCATCATCAGAATCCTCTTCCTCCTCCTTTTCCTCCCCCTCCTCCTCCCTCCAATTTGCGCAGTTCCCCTTTTTTCCGACACGCATAACACGATGGTGTCGGTTGGCTAGTTCCAGGTCCACTATGACACGCGCCCACGGATGGAGAAACAAACAGCACAATGGGAAGGGATGGGTGGCAAGGATAGGATGTCAGAGATGGCGCGAGCGCACCTAACTGGCTTGTTGCTGCATCCTCTCCCCCCTCCTCCCTCTTGTCCTCTCCTCCCCTCCCCCCCTCTCTCTCTATCTATATATATATACCTATAGTTATCTATCTATCTATCTATCGATCGATCTATCTATCTATCTATATACCTATATATCTCCTCCCCCCTCTCCTCTCCCCTCCCCATTATCCCCTCCTTCCCTCCCCTCTCTCCTATCTCCCTTCCCCTCTCGGCCGCCATCGCAGCAGCGCAGCAGTGCACCCGCGCCGAGGCCCAACGCCACATCCCCAGCCTGGAGCAGCACAACACGAAGGTATTACATGTTTTTAGGATGGCTTCGCGCGCACACCGAAAGGGCGCGAGGTCCACGCAGAGAGAAACGGCAGTGACCGACACGACGACGACGACGACGAACGCCAACGGCGAGGACGCGAACGACTGGCGAACGAGCGCAACGACGACGGACGACGATGGCGACGCGACGAACGACAACAACCGGCTACCCGCAAGGGGACGCACAACACCGCCCGCACAGAAGCCGTGCGCCAGCCCTCGGCGCGGCGCTTGGGCACATGGTCGACACAGAAGACCTGACCTGACCCTGTGCAGGGGAGGAGGTGGAGGAGGAGGCGGAGGAGGAGGAGGAGGAGCTGCAGAGCCAAGAGCATGAGGGGAGACGAAGGAGGAGGACGGGGAGGACGAGGGAGGACGGGAGGGGGACACTGGCTCGGCGTGGAGGAAGAGGGGGGGGGAGGAGGAGGGACTCAGTGCGGGGGCGCTGACTTGGAGTCGTCGAGGCACCGCCGACACATCGGCAATGGGGCCTCGACGGCCTCGACAGCAGAGCGCCACGCTCCTGCCCGGGGCCGGGGGCCAGAACTCGCTCGGCGAGGCATGGGCGAGCGGGGGTCGAAGCGACCCCCCCCTGGAGCAGCAACCAAACTCGGCCAGACCCTCGGGTTGGGCCCAGGCAGGGCTGAGCCTAAACGGTGTTTTTCGCTTTCGTTTTGGTTTCGTTTTCCCTCGTCGTGTCTACGATCCGCCTTTCTACCGCAAAACGAGATCTAAACGAAAACGGCCCACGAGATCGCCAAAACACCGTTTAGGTCCACGCCTGCCCGGAGGCAGGCCCTGGGGGCAGGCCCGGGGGGGGGGGGGGGGCTCCAGGAGCACGCCCAGGGCAGGCCCCAGGAGCCGGCCCAGGGGCAGGAGCAGCGGGGGCACGGGCCAGGCTGAGCTGGGTGGGCCGAGGTCAGCCTGGAGTTCAGCCTGGCCGAGTCGTTCCCTCGATCTGGCTCGAGGGGTGCCGCAGCAAAAATTGCGCCCAGAACTCCCCTGGTGAGTCCTCGCGGTGCTGCACAGTTTTCGCAAAGTCAGACCTCAGGGTTCGTCACCGCCGTGACTCGTCGTCGCTCGTCGCTCGGCACCGTCCTCGCCTCCGTGGCCCTCTTGGGGGGTGCAGCCGCGGCGACGCGCGTGCCCTGGTCCCTGGGCTGGCCGTCCCCCAGGGCCAGTTCTCCCCCTGCAGCTGCCACGAGGAGGGGGCTAGAACACCCCCAAGACTCGAGGGATGAAAAAACTATCCTACCCTGGGTTATAAGTGCGTGGTCTGTAGACCTCCTGGGAACCCTGAACGCCTAGAGCCGCCAGGACGCGGCATATCACACAGGGTTTGCCCTGTCAGCCCACAGGAGTTTCAGCGCACAGCGCCTCGTAAACCAGGGTAGGGGCGTTTTTTCTGCCCTTGAAAGACACATCTACTGGTGCTGCAGCACCCGGGTCCCAGCCCCAGGTCCCGAGTGCCCGTACCCAAGTCCCCTCCGCGCAAGTCTCTGCAAGTGTTGCTCGTCACCTCGGGGAGTGGCAGAGCGCTCCAGAACGCTCTCAGAGCGCTCCCGCACGTTTTGAGAAGGCCGCGGCGCCCGAGGCATCCTCCAGAGCCGCCAGATCCCAGAGATTCTCGATGTCTCCTCGCCCTCTCTCTTTTGCCATTGATCCTCGCTGGATACCGATGATCGTCCCCTCCTCCTCCGCCTCTCTTGCCATGGAAAGAAGAAGGCCCCAGGGTCAAGCGCACCTCCCCGCAGAGAACGAATCGCCACGGCCATTCTTGAGCCAGGTGTGTGGGGCACAGGTGCTCTCGCGAGGGAATATGCCGCTCGAGCGATGTGTCGCAGAAAGGTGGAAGTGGACGGCTCCGGTGATCGCGACGCGAAACCTCGGAGAAGGGGGCGAGGATGGCCCCCTCCTCCTCCTCCTCCTCCTCCTCCTCCTCCTCCTCTCCTCCTCCTCCTCCTCCTCCTCCTCCTCCTCCTCCTCCTCTCCTCGTCCTCTCCTCCCCCTCCCCCTCCTCCTCCTCCTCTCCTCCTCCTCCTCCTCCTCCTCCTCCTCCTCCTCCTCCTCCTCCTCCTCCTCCTCCTCCTCCTCCTCCTCCTCCTCTCCTCTCCTCTCCTCCTCCTCCTCCTCCTCCTCCTCTTCGTCCCCCTCCTCCTCCCCCTCCTCCTCCTCCCCTCCCCCCCCCTAATTACCCCTCCTCCTTCTCCTCCTCCTGCTCCTCCTCCTCCTCCTCCTCCTGCATCGATGTTCTCGATGCTGTGATGCCTTCGCGACGCGAAACCTCGGAGGAGGGGGCGAGGAGGGAGTTTGCCGCAGGCGCTCCTGAGGAGCAGTAGACCAAGAATGAACCGATGGCGCAACCGGCATGGAGGGGGAGGAGGAGGAGGAGGAGGAGGAGGAGGAGGAGGAGGAGGAGGAGGAGGGGAGGAGGAGGAGGAGGAGAAGGAGGAGGAGGAGAAGGAGGAGGAGGAGGATGAGAAGGAGGGGGCGGAGGAGGAGGAGGAGGAGGAGGAGGAGGAGAAGAGGAGGAGAAGGGGGAGAGGAGGAGGAGGAGGAGGAGGAGGAGGAGGAGGAGGAGAGGAGGAGGAGAAGGAGATGGAGAAGGAGGAGGGAGGAGGAGGAGGAGGAGGAGAGTGAGAAACGGAGAACTGCTCATCTTTCGAAGGCTCCCGCGGATTACTCGGGTCGGCGCTGGGCCCCCCTCCCCTGGCGCGCACGGGGGGGCCCAGCGCCGACCAGCGAGATCCTCGCGGGCCTCCACAAGTTTGACGTTTCTGCCAAATCCTCATGACATTGCGGAGAAGGGGTCTCGGTCGAAGCGGGTCCTGGAACAGGGGGCCTCCCCCCAGACCAGCCTTTCCTGTGAGCGCTCTCTCATTCGGCGTTTCGACAATTGGGCGGAAAGGGGGTGGGGATAGGGGTTGTGTGCGTCCTGTCGGGGACCTGCTCGAAACAGGCGCCAAAAGTAGCCAAGATGTACTCCAATGGGGGAAGATGGGGCGGTGTGAGGGCCCGCGCCGACCATCCCGAGCCGCCTTCTTGTCTGCTTCATCCCGAGCTGTCTTCAGAAGGCCCCCCCGGGGCCTGGGCTCCGGCCTTTTCTGGGCGGCGCGCACAAGGGGGTGGAGGGAGGGGGGAGGGCTTCTCAGAAGGAGGCTGCTCCTTAGAAGGCGCCAGCCTCGCATCTGTAGATGAGGCCCGCACCTTTCAAGAAGCAGGGGTGCTTCTAGGAAGCCCTCCCCCCCACACTCCCCTCCGCGCGTGGCTGATCTTCTGGGGCGCCTTCTGGCCAGACCTTCGAAGCCTCCCGGATGCCACGAGAAGGCGAGACGCAGCCACACACTGCTGTGCTGGCGCGGCGGGGCCGCCCCGCTCCCAGCAGGCGTCGAGGGCACAGGGGCTGCCGTCACGACTGGGACCAACCACGGGGGGAACCCCGTTGCGAACGCAGATGAGGAGGAGGAGGAGGAGGAGGAGGAGGAGGAGGAGGAGGAGGAGGAGGAAGAGCAGGGGGAGGAGGAGAAGGAGGAGGAGGAAGAGGAGGAGGAGGACGAGCAGGGGGAGGAGGAGAAGTAGGAGGAGGAGAAGGAGGAGGAGGAGGAGGAGGAGGGGGAGGAGGAGGAGGAAGTATGGTATGGTATGGGTGTGGCCTGCCTCCAGCAGGCAAGGCGGGTGGGCCCCCTCAACCCGTGAAGGTTTGTCTGCCCTTGAGAAATTGCCCCTGCCCGTCCTTCAGGCCCTCGTCCTTCCGCCGTGCCCCTCTCTCTGTGGAGGGCAATTTGTCGGCCTGCCCCTTGGGCGGGGGTAGATTCTCGCTGAGGAGGTCCTTGTGCTCCTCTATGAACTCCAGGGCCTGGCGAATGCGGACTCCAATCGGCCTACACGGCTATACACAGCATCGGTGAACACCGAATCGAGAAACATATGATCGAATCGAAATGTGCGTCGAATTGGGCTACGTCGGAACGTTGGACTCGCATCGGCTGCGCCCCGATGCGCAACACACTGCAAACACCGCACTACGTCGCGAGAAACTGGATCGAACCGGCCGGAATGGATATCATGTAGGATCGATCGGATCGGTATAGACCCTGGCGGGAGGAAATACTGATGGTAACGGCTTTGATCGTGATGGTGACAGCGATGGTGATGTTGACGATGACGATGACGAAGGCGGCAACGATGATGTTGATGGTGATGGTGGTGATGATGGTGGTGGAAACGTACAAAATATTAGACCTTGGCAGGGCAAGCACAACAACAATTGTGCTAGACAGAGATTTGACAAACCATACAAAATCCGTAGGTCACCCCGCCCTTACCACCCGCCCAGCCCTGGGGTGAGGAAGAAGAACCAGCATAAACATAAACATAAACTTTGGGAGCTTTGCGCGAGTTTCCTGGATCGCCGCTGGGCCCCCTGGCGGCGCCCCCGACGCCCCCCCTGGCGCGCTCCGCGTGCCACGGAGGGGGGTCTCCAGCGCCGATCCAAGAAATCCACTCGGAACTCCAAGATCTTGTGTTTGTGCCGCTCTTGGTTATTTAATGGAACTCCTCCTCATCACCAAATGCTTATTTGCTGCACGTGTCAAACAGAACCGAATAGTGCATGTTGCGTTTGTTGTGAATTATGTTGTCGTGGACGTATCTGCCAACCCAAGAAAATGTGTGTCAGCCAACGTGTGTGTGTGGGTGTGTGTGTTCCCTACCATGTCCTCATATTCCACTCATTCCACTCCTACGCGTCATCATCATCATCATCATCATCATCATCATCATCATCATCATCATCATCAACATCATCAGCATCATCATCATCATCATCAGCAGCATAATAAGCATCATCATCATCATCATGATCAGCCTCATCATCATCATCATCATCATCATCATCACAAGCATCAGCATCATCAGCAGCAGCACTATCATTATCATCATCATCAGCAGCAGCATCACCATCATCGGCATCATCATCAGCATCATCATCAACATCAGCATCAGCATGATCATCATCATCATCATCAGCATCATCATCAGATTCATCATCGGCAGCATCATCAGCAGCATATCATCATCACTAGCATCATCATCAGCATCATCATCTTCATCAGCATCATCATCAGCATCAGCATCAACATCATCATCATGATCATCGTCATGATCATCAGCATCATCATCATCCTCATCATCATCATCATCATCATCAACATCATCAGCATCATCATCATCATTATCATCATCATCCGCGCTTGGTGCGCCTGATATCATGGTAGGTATGCGTTCGCTTCGGTGACGATGGTTTTCTGACGTGGGGGTAGGTCATTTTTTTGATCGGGCAAAGACCTGCGCGGGCCACCATGCCACTACGCAGCTGTCCAGGCAAGCTTGGACTGCGCACGCTCTTGAGCGCGAGGGTCGCCCGAGAAAATTCTGAATATGGCGATCCTGTCAGCGTGTGGGGCCAAGAGGCGCCCAAGACGGCCAACAAGCGGCCCAACAAAAACGCTACTGTCACACCGCTGGAAGCACTCGGCATCTCACAGGTCGTCCTCGCAGTGGGTCTTGATGGTCACGTCCGAGGTCGCGTACGTCACGCACGTGAGGCAGAAGCCCTCCCCCGTCTGGTCCTCGTCCAGGAAGGCCTGGTCCGACTGGTCGATCTCGCCGGACAGCACCTTGCCCGCGCAGCTCGAGCACGAGCCCGCGCGGCAGGAGTAGGGCAACTCGAGGCCCTCCTCCTCGGCCTGGTCCAGGATGTACACGTCCTCCGGGCACTCGAACTCCTGGGTGCCGTCCGGCGTCTCCAGCGTTACCTTGAAGTGCGCGGCGACGCCCTGGCGCGCCGGGACGGTGCTCAGGACGGCCGGGGCAGCGCCGGAGGCCAGGGCGCGGTCGCCGCCCGCCACGGGCCTGCACTGGCGGTGGACCGACTGCGTGAGGCCGACCTCTGGCGCAGCGAAAGCCTGGCTCGGGCTCGGGGCGAGCAGGCCGCGCAGCGCCAGAAGGCACACGGCAGCCACGACGGCCGTCGGGAGCACGCTGGAGCGGAGGGCCATGGTACCTTTGGTGGGTGCCTGGAGAGCAGCTGGGGCGAAGATATGGCCGAGAAAGCTTGAGCCAAAATGGTTACGGTGACGTGGGGTATGTTATGGATGTTTGGTATTGCGCGTGCTGTTGGCGTGTGCTGTTGAATGTTGTGAGGCCGCGCAGCATGTGAAAAGTCACGGTATACACCAAGCCTTCTTTGTTTGTGAACGGATAAGTGTATGTGCGTCTGTGTGTTTGCGTCGAACGCTAGCTCGGCATAGCCTGTACACCTGTTATGCCCGCCTGGAAAATAGCTGTGCGTGCTCGATACTCCTGCCATGTAATGATATACGTGTCTGGCCTTGAAGTGCGATGCACACCCACATATGAATATGTGCGTGTGTCTGTACATTTTACAAATATATTCACAACGCAATGCACGCGCGATATTCACACGTGGCTGTGGTATGAAAGCGTGGTGTGTATACGCGCGTTGGTATATCGACTATCCATGCCGTGTGTTTATGACTGTGATCAAAAAGGCTGGGGTATACGAATTGACCATGTCTGCTGGTTATGGATGTGTCTTGCGAGTGCGTGAGGTGATCCTCATTTTCGTTTTGCAGTTACGTATGGTATTGCAACTGCTGTACGCGTGTATGTGCAGATGTGCTGACTTTATGCACAATCCACAATCATGTATGTGCGTTATGCATGCTAGTGTTCGAGGCTCTTAAGATTGTATGGTAGGCGAGCCATGCTTGTATGTATGCATGTTGTCTACATCTGCTCGATGTATGATAGATATCATCTTCGCCACGTGTGTCAACGTGCTGATCGAGCATGTTACGAATGTCTGCTAGTCCTTCAAATGAACATATCGTTGGTTCTGCCGTCATTTGTCGAAGACGCGAGGCAAGATACTACGGATGAAAAAAGACTATTGGGGTCTTGCGGCCGCGGCAGTCCAAAGTCGCCATCTGTCAAGGTCGCGAGGCGGGACACCAGGAATCGCGGGGCACTCTTGTAGCCTTGACGGCCGCGAGATGCGGGGCGGGCGAAACGGGACAGGCGCTTTCTTTTCACACCCAGCAACCCCGACCTGCTGCGCGGAGACATCAGAAAAAACAGCACGAAGCAGCGGCTGCAAAGCAGCACGCGGCGGACCGCCTCGTTCAGACTCTTTATCGTGTTCGACAACATGAACGCGTCGTCCGTGAAGCATCGGCACGCTAATATCGTCGCGACGCGCCAGTGGTACCCCAGCATTCGATTGCTGTCGGCCTCGGCTCGGGGCGACGGAGCAGAGGATCCAGCAGCGGAAATGAATGCTGCTGGCAAGCGGGCATCATTATAGTCCTCGAGCGGTAACACGCCAGCAAGAATCGTATGGAAAATTACGGACAACCACGCACCACCGGACAGAGTCAGACGACGAGACGAACGGACAAACAGACAGACAGACAGCCAGCAGGTATGTAAGAGCGTCCTGCGAAACGTATGCCAATGATAGTAGCTATGAAATGCAACAAACGGCAAACAAAGACGATCATTGACTAAAATGCAACCACACCGGCTACGTGCGCATAGACACACTCCAATATGACAGAAAGAAACGGAAAAAGACAAAACGCATTCACTCGGGCACAAGAAAGAACAGAAAGGCACAGAACAAGCTTGCAAACCGCAGGTTGCTATCGTCTACCACACACACACAAACATACACTGAAAACACACAAGGCTCATCTAAAGACCACGCGAACGTACAAAAGCCCGTAAGACCACAACTGAAGGACGCACCCAGAAAACGCTACAACGACAATGCAAAACAACATGCATTCGACTATATGTCGTAGGAGTGGACCTATACCGAACCGACTAACATATGAAACTCGCAGACAAAACATCACACTAACATCATGAACACAAGCGATGGCACTGACCATGCAATAGCACAGCCGAAAAACATCGAATTGATCCAAGACCTGCTCATGCAAACCAAATATACATCTGAACATGCGCATCCGTTCACACGAAACAGCATACGCAGCTTACTCAACTCAAAAACAACTGCGAGAGCTCCTCCAGGGGAGTCGGACCAAAGAATCGTTTGGACCAGCATTGGGAACACTCGCGCGCGAGTGCAAACCAGACCCCGTCATCAAACGCCCAGGCGCCCGGCGTGCCGGAAGACATTCTGCCCGAAGGACCGAAACCAGACACTCGAGAGGAGGATGCAACCGTGCTTCTTCTGGATTGTCCGCGCACCGTGCTGTTCGGAATAATCTCACGCACCACTGCCAGAGCCTCCTCCCCTCCCCTTCCCCATCCTCATCTTCCTCCTCCTCCTCGGCGGCGCCACAATGGACCCGGGCCCACGGCGAAGCAGTAGCGATCATGCAACATGGGCCGGCGGAATGAGCGAAGCGATTGAATAATCTCACATACGACTGCCAGAGCGAGGAAGGGTGTTCGCACAGCAGCACAAGCACCAAGAAGAACTCACAACGGAAATCACTCGGGTTGCACTGAGACAAGACGAGATGCAAATGGTGAGTGACATGGCGTGGGCATAGGAGCAACACGTGACATAAACAGCAATCGATAGGGTGCTATCTCTGGAAGAGGCGCATGCCTCTGCAAACCAATCCTTGAAATAAGTCATCACATAATCATAAACCATAACCACATCTTGCCGCGAATCCAAGTCCTTGGGCATGCAGTGGACAGCGCACAGGCGGGATGATATGCAACTGCTGCACTCCACATCCCGCCCGAACCAAGTGCGGCAATGCCACCCCTCCTGGTAGGAGGATATGCTATGCGGGTCTCGGCTACAAAAATGGTTCTAGGTAAGAGCGACCTCTGGTGCGCGGCTCCTGGAGGGCGCAGGGAAACCCAGGCGCGCAAGCAGTTGCTATCGCATTCAGCGATCGGGAGACACCGGTGGGCCCGCACCGAAGGTCATCCCAGCGACTCTAACGTGTAGTCAAGCGTCGTTACCTGTATCTGCTTTTGAGGCCGAGCTGCTGGAAGCTATCGCTGGCGGCTGGGCCCCGTTCATTTACACACGTCAGCTCTCGAGCGAGTGCCCCAGACGCATCCCACCGTCCAGGACCACGCTGGCAGACTACCAAAGCAATAAGAGCAAGAAAAGAGGAGAGACGTCCTCCGCGACGAAGTCGTAGCCTGTCGCGTCCTGTAAAACAAGAAAAGCGTATTCCCGATTCTCTTCGTTCAAGTACTCCTGGGGAGAAACGGTGTATACAACTCGCAGAACTGCAGCAATGGCATAACACTATTGTGTAGTGGCGTGCCCTCATGCCACTTCTATACCCGAGGAACATAGTATGAATGCCTTGCTGATCAAAAGTACATATCTGAATGAAGCGTTAGTAGCACGATCCTAAAACAACTCGGATGATACCCTGAGTATCCTAAAACTTAGGCCATGAAGCCATTGGGATTTCCAAGTGAGAGTCCTGAGTCTTGGACATCAGAGCATAGATCCGCCGGCCCCCTTGTGGGGCCACCAGGCTGCGAGGCCCGTGATTCGCAGTTTCCTGTACCAGTTGTAGTTTCTAGTTTCCAGTGTTACAGTTCTGCTTCTTGCTGGTTACTGTAACTAGTTGACTTCTTGCTGGTTACTGTAACTAGTTGATTGACCGCGCGAGGGGGGGGGAGGCCCAAACAAGACTTTTAGCGTCTCCTGGGCGCGTTGTCTGAATTGCTGGGGGGGCTCGAAATCGACACCCCTCACGCAGATCCGCGGGGTCAGGGTCCAAAAACACATGGGATTTGCCACATTTCTGAAATTCGGTGCCACCCCTCACGCAGATCCGCGGGGTCAGGGTCCAAAAACACACGGGATTTGCCACATTTCTGAAATTCGGCGCCACCCCTCACGCAGATCCGCGGGGTCAGGGTCCAAAAACACAGGAGATTTGCCACATGTCTGAAATTCGGTGCCACCCCTCACGCAGATCAGCGGGGTCAGGATCCAAAAACACAGGAGATTTGCCACATTTCTGAAATTCGGTGCCACCCCTCACGCAGATCCGCGGGGTCAGGATCCAAAAACATAAGGGATTTGCCACATTTCTGAAATTAGGTGCCACCCCTGACGGAGATCCGCGGGGTCAGGGTCCAAAAACGCATGTGATTTGCCACATTTCTGAAATTCGGCGCCACCCCTTACGCAGATCCGCGGGGTCAGGGTCCAAAAACACAGGGGATTTGCCACATTTCTGAAATTCGGTGCCACCCTTCGCGCACATCCATCGCAAGGCGTGGTAACCCAAACTGCGAGAACTCCCTCGGCCCTTTAATCGCAAGGTGTGGTAACCAAGCCCGTAAACCATACACGTCTTACCAATCGCCAGGTGTGGTAACCCTCTTGTGATCAGTTGGTTTTGCTGATTGCGAATCGGCTTCGCATGAAGTTTCGATACTGCTTCACGACAGTGCCAAGGCCTCATGACTTAGCTCTTCCATGGCCCATTCTCCGAGAGAGGGGGCCGGCGGCAGGGGGCGAAGCCCTTACGGATAAAAAACCGCGGACCCTCTATCTCTGGAAGCTATTGGCGGCTTCCGCTTTAGACCGCATGATTGCGTGATGGTCATGTCTAGGATCACATGTATGCCAAAATATTGAGCCCGTTGGCCCGTCTCAGCGCCATTTTGCGAGCCTTTCGGGCGCTCTCGAGGGTCCTGAGGGCAGCTTTGGGCTTTCTGGGGGGGGGCCTTCGGGGCCATCTTCGGCGCCTCTTGGGCCGCAAACGAGCTTCAGAGGCCTCCGTGTTGGCACATGATGGCCGTGGGCGGTCCCAAGAAAAGCTCTGACACAACTTGGGAGTCCGCCTCGCGCTCCCGCCCCAGGCAGCCCAGAAAGGACGCACGAGCCCAGCCACGCACACGAACATGCCCCCCAGTGCGCGAGGCCGCCCCCATGGCACGAACGCTTGGGCAATACGATCTGACGAAACCATGTGAGTGCATGTGCGTGTACTTGACGAGCATCGTCAGGGGGGGACCAGCTCAGGGGGGTAAACATCGAGCTGCCATCGGCGATACATCGCCGATAGATCTGCGAGAATGCCCCGATTGCAGAACCCCACGCTCCTGGGCGGGGTGGACTACCGGGCCCTTCCTTATCCGCGATCAGTAGGCGATTGGGTGCCGATGCATCCCCTCATCCTACCCGCCCGTAACATTGCCCCTGAGCGGGTCTTCGCTTCGTTCCTGCATGGCCCAAGACCCCCCAACAGGGCTCAGAGGAAGCATCCGCCCCAAAGTACCCAAGGAGGACCCCAGGACGGCCCCAAGGAGGCTTGCCTCCAACTCTTCTGGCCCCACGCGCATCGAGGCGAAAACAGGAACTCGCGCGGGCTCAATGCATGAAGCCCTGAGCAGGAAGCGCCAAAAAACAATGTTGAGCGCGCGCCCGCAGAACAGCAGACGCAGCACCGCTGGCCGCTGGTACTTCCTCGCGCACCGGATGCCGGCCTCGCCCGAATCGCCACTGCAAACGATCCTGGCACATGCAAGACCAAGGGGGCGAATATAACCTTATCATGAATAAACTCTGGCACGCGTGGGGCGACATCGAAATGAGCCACAGGGAACCTTCTGAACTTCGTGGCTCTGCGCGCGAGCGCTTGGAACTTCGTCCGGAAAGTGGGAATGTCAATCATATAGTTGTGTATGCGTCTGTTCTTCAGCTCGAAAGACCGCCAAAACAATGCTCCCGAACCCATAGTGGGGTCCATCCTGGTATGCTCATCATCCTAGATCGATGATTGACGGTCCCGAAACCGAAAAAAAATGGGGAAACCGACGTCAATGAACAATTTTGTAGGGCCTGGCGCTCCTTCATCCATCTGTAGAGCAGCTTGATCGCTTTGGAAAATTTCGCCCTGCTGGAAAGAGCGCCGCCCACACGCTGAAGGCCCTGCAGGACGTCGACGGCAATCCTGCATCGGCAGAGGCCTCCCACATGGGTTCGGAATCGATAGGGTCGGAGGATATCGCCGCATCGCCGATACATCGGCGATACATCGCCGATGCATCGGCGATGCATCGGCGATGCATCGTCAACGTCGGCGGTGATGCATCGGCGACGTCGGCGTGGAGAACATTGGGCTCCGCGTCGAGACGCATCGCCGACGCATCGGCAATGCAGCGCGATCCTGCGACCCCGTCTACTCGGACCCCATCGAGGAGGCCCAGAATCGGGGGGGCCAGGGCGGCTCACACCACTACCGACGACGGCACACGCGGGAGGAGGGTCGACGATCGACACCCGAATAGGTCTTCCCTCGTTGGAGCCTATGGAGGCCCGCTTCGGGCCCCCCTGGACTGAAAAAACAACGACGCGGCATGACAGCGGTTCAAGATGGGCGGAAGGGTCTGGAGAACGATGCTGACCAGAGCCTGGTCGGGAGGGGGGAGGAGGACGAGGAGGACGAGGAGGGGAAGGAGGATCAAGGGTCGGGGGACATCTGGGGCCCTCTTGACCCTTCTGGGACGCCCTCGTGGCCACAATTGGATTCGCTTCGACATGCTTGTCGGAACGAGCACAAGGACAGGTCCTGGGTTGACTTCACGAGCTGAGGGGGGGAGGAGAACCGGAGGGCTGCGGGAGGGCTAGAGATGAGCTCCTCCTCCTCCTCCTCCTCCTCCTCCTCCTCCTCCTCCTCCTCCTCCTCCTCCTCCTCCTCCTCCTCTGGTCCCTCTGGCTCCTGAAAAGAAGCGGTCAGCATTGCCAAGCACCCTTCACCGCTTGCAGCGGGACCCGCCCCGAATCAGAAGCCGCGCTCCACGACTCAGAACATGAATATGGAGAGCCCCATCCAGCGCCGAGACAATCCGGCGGCCGTCCGGCCGAAATGAGCGAGGCCTCAAGCCTCAGTCGAACCACGCGTCGAGCACCTCGAGGTCGTCTCCGCAGACCACCGCCCGAGCGTAGAAGGACGAGTCCGAATCCGCCAGGGCCCCAGCCATCTCGAAGAACACGTCCCTGCTGCTCTCGACGGCCGCTCCGTCCAGGAGACCAGCACGAATGGCGGCCGCGACATCTGCGGCGAACTGCACCAGCTCGGTGACGCCATCGGACGCGCTGGCGCCCACCGATTCGCAACGAAATGTGGCCCCTTCGCCCTCGTGCGTCGCCGTGCCACCGCATCCGTGCTGCACCTTGCCCTTGCTCTTGTTCTTGCGCTTGCCCTTGCCCTGGGCGGGGACGAAAGACTGCACAGGAAAAGCCTTCCCGTCGTGCCCGTCCGCATCCTGACTTACAAAATCACGCTGCCCAGCCGCGCTACCTGCCACCTTGCGGGTGCACTCGCGAGGGCCTCCACCACTGTCAATGCGCTGCCGAGCCGTGCAACCTCCCACCTCGCGGGTGCACTCGCGAGGGCCACCAGCAGCTTCACCACCAAGTAATTCCCCAGCGTCGGCGCGCTGCCCAGCCGTGCGATCCTCCACAATGTGGGTGCACCCGCGAGGGCCCCCAGCAGCTCCACCACCAGGTACGCCAGCAACTCCCTCGTCGAGCTCGTCCTCGGGCCCGAAGTCCTGGTCCGCCCAGCGCCTTCGGCCCCCGTTGGCGCACCCGTCGACCTTATATCCTACGCGAGTTGAAGTCGTGAAGCGTCGCCAGCACCATCACCCCGAACAACTTCAGCCCCAGCACTTCGAACATGTCCAACCTTCTTCGAGTACCGGTGCTCCCGTGACGCCGTTGCGCACTGCGTCACAGCCCTTGGAGCCGATCTCCTCTCCAGTCTGCTTGCCGTCCCCCGCGTCGCTGCGCACGGCGTCGCTGCGCTCGAGCGAGGGCAGGCGGTCGGCGCAGCACCCGACGTCGTCGACGCTCTGCTCCTCCATCTGTCCGCCATTGAACCCAGGTCCGAGTTGAAGTCCTGGAGCCTCGCCAGCACCATCACCCCGAACAACTTCAGCAGCAACATCTCGAACGTGTCCAGCCTTTATCGAGTCAACGTCGCCCACCGTGACATCGTTGCGCACGGCGTCGCAGCCAATGGAGCCGATCTCCAAGCCCGCGTCGCCCACCATGCCCTTGATATCCTGCGCGTGCTCGGGCGGCAGCAAGCGGCTGGCGCAGCACTCGAGGTCGTCGAAACGCTGCTCACCCATCTGTCCGCCCTTGAGCTAGTGTCCGAGTTGAAATCCTGGGTCCTCGCCAGCACCATCACCCCGAACAACTTCAGCACCAACACCTCGAACATGTCCAGCCTTTATCGAGTCCACGTCGCTCACCGTGACCTCGTTGCGCACGGCGTCGCAGCCCATGGAGCCGATCTCCAAGCCCGCGTCGCCCACCATGCACTCTCCCACGGACTTGTCGCACATCGTGTCGCCGCCCGTGGGCCCGAACAACCCGCCGAGGACGCCGAGCTCCAAGCCCGTGTCGCACACCGAGCCATGGGCGCCGTCCACGGAGTCGGCGTCGCCGATGTCGTGCTTTGCCGTCGCAAACGCGCTCCTGACGACCTTGTCCACCAGCTGCTCGCCCAGCGTGGCCGAGTGGATCTCGAGGACCGTGCCCATCGAGCGGAAGATCAGCAGAGGCGTCGCCATGTGCGGGTCCAGCAAACACCAATGACCTCACACCGCCGTAGCCCACTTGGCTGGCCCCCACATACGGGCCGTTCTGAAGTACGTATGTGGAAGTTCCTGCCCGACCCCTCGCCCGCAGGCTTGGGAACCATGACGGCTCTCCACCTCCTCCTCCTACTACTCCTCCTACTCCTGCTCCTCCTCATTCCTCATTCCTCATTCCTCATTCCTCTTCCTCCTCCTCCTCCTCCTCCTCCTCCTCCTCCTCCTCCTCCTCCTCATCCTCCTCCACCTACTTCCCCTCCATCGTTGTTTCTTTTGCTGCTCCTCCTCCAAAGGCTCCCGACGGGCTGCGTCCCCGAGGAAACGCAACGATGCCTGGAGACACAAACGACGGCACCACAAAAGTTAAACGGTCCAAAGGGGTGGTGGTCAAAAATGTGATATGGGTGTGACGCTCAACCTGTGGCATCAGTGGGACATCGTGTCAGGGGGGATGCAGGGGTGGTGGGGGAGGGAAGGGAAAACGAGGGAGGGAATAGCAGTGGAGAATGGAAAGAGGGGCAAAGGGATTGAGGGGGAGTTGCGGCAGGCCGGGAGGGAGGGAGAAGAATTTTAGGAAACACCTTCTGGGCGGTCTGCGTGTCGACATGGACAATGCCTCGAAGGGTTCGCATGACTCGAGAGGCGCAGGCAGCCACGCATCTGAACGTGCCTTCACACCCTCGGTGATCTCTCGATGTCTGACAGAGAGGCTGGGAAAAGTGGGCATTGGAAATTCCATGTAGTCAGGGCTCGAAAAACTGGCAATGGCCGAAACGAGCACGAGGCAGACGAGATGAGGTCGCTGGGGCTGAAAAAACTGGGGAGAGAGCTGGCCGGGGCTGGAAACAGAGGAAGGGCCAGCCCCAACCCCTTTGCCAGCTTCCCTTTCGAGGAGGAGGATGCTGGACGGGCACGCGACGCGAGGGCACGCTGCGCCAGCAGCGGCGAGGCCAAGCCAGGCACCCTGGGCAGTCAGCCGCCCTGGTCGACCCCGAGACACCTCCTGGGTGCGGTCGGGCTGCTGAGACCCGCCGACCCTGTCGGCGTGTGACAGGGGCGGTTCCGTCGCCATCGCCGTCGCTGCCGCCGTCGCGTCGCCGCCGCCATCACGTCCCCGCCTTCCTCGGGTCGGGCGAAAGGGGGGGATAGCAAAGGGGGGGTTTGAGAATCAGCTCACGTAGCTGATTTTCCCGGCGCCTCCCGGCGCCAGAAGCGGCTATGTATCGAGGAATGGGCCCCTCGGTGAGGCCGAAACCAGCTGCATGCAGCAGATTTCGTAACCCCCCCTTTCCCAATCCCACCCTTTTGCCCGGCCCGACTTCCCCTGAGTCCGTCGCCGCCCCCCCCCTTTCCTTGAGCCCGCGTCTTCAAGCACGTCAGCCAAAGCGAAATACACCAGCCCACCCACAGCGAAGTTAAGCAACGTTGTCGTTGAGTCGAAGGGGAGCCCCTTCCCTTGGATCCCTTCCCCGTGGAGGGGGGGGGTCCCAGGGGGGGTCCAAGAGGGTGGTCCGGGGTCAGAATACCACCCTCCTGGGGCCCTTGATCCGCCCTCTCCCTCCCATTTCCGTCGAGGGCCGAGGCCTCCAGGGTCGGCGGCACCGGCCGTAAGGCCTCAGCAATACTAAGCAACGCTAGATTTAGGACCGAAAGAGCCTGGGTGCACGACGACGGCGAGATGCACAACCGCGGAACGAACTGAGGAACAGCGAGCCCCTTCCGAACCCAAAGCGGTCCTTACTCTAGCGTCTTGGCTCTATCCTGGCCATGTTCCTCAAGCCCCGTCCAGCCGGGGCAAGGGGCTCCTGGCTCCTGGCTCCTCCCTCATGGACCGAGGGGAAGCGCTCGGGGGGGACCGGCTCAGGAGGGGGGGGGGGGGGGGGGGGAAACCTCGAGCTGGATTCGGCGATACATCGCCGATGGATCGGCGACAGGCCTCCAATAGCGAATCCGCACACTCATGGGCGGGGTGGGCTAGCAGGCCCCCATCGGCGATCAATGGGCGAATGGGGGTCGAAGCATCCCCAGCTGAGCCTGTCTCCTCCTAACGCCGCCCCTGATCCCCCCTCCTGGACACCCAGAAGACTGCCCCACCAGCAGGCCGTGCAGGGGCCCCAGCCCGGCAAGAGCGGCGAGGGGAACTCCCAAACAAGCCCCCCCCTTGCCATCGCTCGGACGTCCATTCCCTGTGCATTTTCCGGCCTCGTGCGTTTATTTTTTCCGCTGGGTGGTCCAGGATGCTCCTCGACGGTCCTCGCAGAGAAGAAGTGCACACGTCCGAGCGATACCGAGCCCTTGCCCGAACAGCGGGAGGGGACCTCCCGTCGCGCCCGCTTGCCCAAGCCTTCCACGCCGAGGGAGCAGGGAGGGGGGGGGACGAGGGAAAATGGCGGCGCCCGCAAGGGGGCGGCGCGATGGGGGAGGGCTTCTGAGAGGGCGGCGGGCGTTCTGGGAGGGCAGGGGGGGGGCGTCTCAGAAGCCCTCCCGGCCTCTTGGGATCCTTCTTGGAATCACCCCAGCCGGCCTTGGGGGCCCGAGAAGTGCACCTGCCGCTGGCCCGAGGGAGGGGGCCGTGTGTGAGGACCGAGGAGTGCACCAGCCCATCCAGACACGACGCCCTTCTGAACAGGGCCCTCGCCTTCTAAGCAGCCCCTGGCCTGCTCATCGGGCCGCCCCCCTCGCACCACCCAGTCCTGCGCGGCGCCGAAGACAGAGGGGAAACTGGCTCGCGGGGGGCGGGGGGGGGGAATGCCCTGGAATCGGAGATGCCACACCGATAGGCTTTAAGTCGGGCCTGTCCCCCCACGGGGGGATTTTCGACGAAACATAAAAAATACCCCAAACATAATCAAAAAATTGTCCAAAAATAGTCTCGGGACTATTTTTTGAATGTTTGTTTGCCTTTAGGGGGTATTTTTTAGGTATTTATAATTGTTCGTCGAAAGTCCCCCAATAGGGGGGGACAGGCCCGACACAACGATAGGTCGGCGACGCCTCGGCGAAACGTCCTCAGGGCAACGACAGGCGACGAGAATCCGCGGTCGGAGGTCGACGCTCCCCGCCTCCCGGGCCACTCCTCCCCGGACGGCGGCGCCGGAGATGCAGGAGGGAGGAGCGGAGAACACGGGAGGGGGACGGGGGTGCACGGGGCCTCCTCGGGAGCCCCGGGGGCGTCCGCTTGGGGACCGAAGGGGCTCTCACAGAGCAAATAAAAAGCATTTGCTGTTGGGCAGTGTACCCATTCTTTCCGTACCCATCTCGGGCGTCCAAAACGAGAGTCGGGGGTACATGGGGCTTCCTCGGGAGCCCTGGGGGCGTCCGCCTGGGACCGAGGGGCTCTCATAGAACAAGCAAACAGCCGTTTCGCGCTGCGCGCGGACTTCGTGGATCTGCGCTAGACCCCCTCCCTGGCGCGCGGAGCGCGCCAGCGGGGGCGCCGGAGGCGCCGCTGGGGGGGGCCCGGCGCGGATCCAAGAAATCCGCGCGAAGCGCCAGAGGTTTATGCTTATGGCGTTTTGTCTTATTCGATCTCAGACACCATGACCACCAAGGCCGCTGCGCGAATCGACAAGCAGGCGCGTGGGCAAGCGAATGACGCGCCCTCTCCTGCGCCCGTGCTGCAAGACCAGTCGGCATCAAATCGGAAAATCAGATCGACTTGGAATGTGCATCAGATCGAGCCGCATCGGCACGGAGTCAGAATCGAATCGGCTCGGCTGCGCCAGGATGCACATCAACGCCATGCAAGCAACGGGCAACGTCGGACTGTCGGAGTGTCAGAATCGAATCGGATCGGGCCCGGCGCGATCGATGCCGAGTGGGCTCGATCGGATCGAAACTGACCCTGCGCTGCGACTAGGCGCGCGCCCGGGGGAGGGCGGGGGCTCTTCGGCTTCACTCTTCGCCGCCTGTGGTGCCGGTGCCGTCTTCGACGCGGTCTGGCCACCCTTTCCTGGGGCCGCGGGCGGGGCTGGGACGGCCCCTCTGCTGCTGGAGCCTCTCTCCGGGCGGTGCGATGCTCTGGCGGCGCGCAGAAGCGAGGCGGCGCGAGGAGGTCGGCCCTCCAAGAAGCCCATTGGGTAGCTCCTGCGGAGGCAGGAGGCTGGGGCAGCCCTCCCGGCTCCCACGCCCCCGGATCCGGGGCCTCCAGGCCCTCCTCGGAAGGCCCCCCCCCCTGCCTCTTGAGAGCGCCCCCGGCTCCTCACAAGCCCGCCCTCCTCGCGCCTCTCCCGCGCGCGCGCCACGGGGATGGCGTGGGGCCCGGGGTTCCTGTGCGCGCGCTTCCTCACGTCAGAGCGCGCGCCTCAGGGCCCGTAGGGTCATCCTGCTACCCCGGGGGGTGCTGCACAGGGAGCGAGGGGCGCCTTCTGGCCCCTGCGGGCCTCGGCCGCGAACGGGTCCCCCGACCTGTAGGCCCGGGGGCGGGCCCGCAAAAGGAAGCTCCCTCCCGAGCTCGACCTCTTTTGACTGCACCCGTGCGCTGCAGGGCATCGGGCAGCACATCCAAACGGGCACGCGCCGACGCAGCGGGCGACGAAGCTCTCCTGTCTGCTTCCGGCGCCGCGGTGCGTCCGCGCCTGGGGGCAGGGCCAGAAGACAGACGCGTGGGCACGCCCGTGGGTGCCGGAGGCGCGCCACAGGGGGGAAATGGGCGGGGGTATTGAGCAGGGACCGACCGTCCGGGCATTCTTGTAGTCCTACCACGAAATGTTCTTAGAACCCAAAAATGTTCGAAGAACAAAAACAAAAATCTTAGAACATAAACACGATATGGTAAAACAAGACAGTCCCGGCCAGGAATGTTCTAAGACCATTTCGTGGAATACACAAAAGGTTCTCATAACATTGTTTGGTATGGCTATAGGCGAGCCAGGACGCTTCGCCACTGCTTGAGGTTAGGCCTTCGGATCCGAAAGCGTCCCAGAGTAT
>CAUYUJ010006991.1:424455-458837 GCA_963575745.1 Prorocentrum cordatum
CTCCTCCCTCCTCCCTCCTCCCTCCTCCTCCTCCTCCTCCTCCTCCTCCTCCTTTCCCTTCTCGACGGCTCCCCTCCTCAACGCGGCGTTGGCTGTCCGACCACGAAGAAGATGGTGTACGCCCGGTGCACGCCCACATTGAAGCGGCCGAGGCCTCAGCCGCACCCCAGCCCGAGGTGGGAGGACAGGCCGGGCCGAGGGGACGAGTGGCAACGATGGGGTTACGGGGGGGGGCATCGGGCAAGGATGGTGCCCAGGAGGCTTCAGACCCTGGGAGAGATGCCTCATCTGATGCGAGCGGCGGTGGTCCCCGTGGCCAACCCACGATTGGAGTTCCACCGGCTTGCAGACCTCAGATGCCTTGTCTTGGCGGCGAGCGAGGGGGGGCGTGAGAAGGAGAAGGCCTTCTCAGAAGGCTCGGAAGTCCCCTGGCCTTCTGAAAAGTTTTCTAAGCCTTCCCCGAAGACACAAAAAGCCTCTCAGAAGGCGCGAGGGCCTCTGCGAAGTTCCCCGCCCCTCCCTCGTCGCCGACCAGTTGCACCTCCGGGGGACCTCGTCTGCTCCAGCGCGCCGCTGTCCGCAGCGCATCCGCGTCAAATCCTCGAGTGCGTGTCGAACCTGCCTCGCCTCCGCGTCGAACCCGCGTCGGGCATGCGCGCCGGACACACTTCGGAGACCCCGCCACGGGACCGGCACACCTACAAGGCCGACGAGGCCACCCGAAGAAATTGCGGCGTAGAGAGGGGGCGACATGCTCAAGGGGGAGGGGGGAGGATCGAGGAGGAGGGGGAGGAGGAGGAGGAGGAGGAGGAGGATCGAGGAGGACGAGGAAGAGGCGGAGGAGGAAGAGGAGGGGGAGGAGAAGGAGGGGGAGGAAGAAGAACGATGATGATGATGTGATGATGATGATGAGATGATGCAGGAGGAAGGAGGAGGAGGAGGAGGAGGAGGAGGCGGAGGAGGAGGGAGGCGGAGGGGGAGGTGGAGGGGTAGGAGGGGCAGGAGGAGGACGAGGGGGAGGAGCAGAGGGAGGAGGAGGAGGAGAGGAGGGGGAGGAGGAGGAGGAGGAGGAGGAGGAGGAGGAGGAGGAGGAGGAGGAGGAGGAGGAGGAGGGGATAAGGATGAGGAGGAGGCGGAGGAGGAGTTGGAGGAGGAGGAGGAGGATGGGAAAGAGGAGGAGGGGGAGGAGGATAATAATCCGCCGGCCCCCTTGTGGGGCCACCAGGCTGTAGGCGCGAGGTTCACAGTTTCCTGTACCAGTTGTAGCTTGTAGTTTCCAGTGTTACAGTTCTGCTTCTTGCTGGTTACTGTAACTAGTTGATTGACCGCGCAAGGGGGGGGGAGGCCCAAACCGACATTTTAGCACCTCCTGGGCGCGTTGTCTGAATTGCTGGGGGGGCTCGAAATCGACACCCCTCACGCAGATCCGCGGGTTCAGGGTCCAAAAACACAGGGGATGTGCCACATTTCTGAAATTGCCCGTGGCTTGCCTCTGTCATCAACGCGTCTCGCTGTTGCAAATAGGGCGAGCCATATTCCTCCCCGCTAAGTTGGTTCGCCCTGGGCTGGTGGCAGGCGCCTCCCAGCATGCAGTGCTCTGCGCGCGTAGGAAGCAACGTGGTGTAGTGGTGTAGCTATTTTGGCTCCAGCCCTGCCCTGACCAGCCCACCAGCAGGCGTGCGCTGTGAGCACTGCAGCCCAACAGGAGTGGTATCGCACCGTTGGGCCTGCAAGGTGATCTGTTCCGACTGCCTCCTGCAGCGTTCAGATAGTCGCCCTCGCTTTGCCGGCGTCTCGCCTCCCGGAATGGGTACGGAACAAATGGGTACAATGCCCAACAACAATTGTTGTTCCAAGCCAACAGCGGCCGCTGTTGGGCAGGCGGCCTTCTGTCTCAAATGGACACAGTCCGCGGCGGCGCGGACAGCGCATCCTCTTCAAAATGAACAGGAAGTGCTGTTGGGCATTGTACCCATTCTTTCCGTACCCATTTCGTTCGTGCCGAGGCCTCGTGCCGTATAGACTGGGTGAGGCTAACTTGCCCGCTCAGGTGCTCAGCGAACGGCCGCAGCAGGCTGTCCGTCTGCACGCAGTGCGTTGCGCAGAGCTGTTACCTCTGCCTGCGGGGGAGGGGCCCGTGCGAGCGGCACGCCAGGGCAGCGGGCGCTGCCAGCTTCCTCGCTCTTCTCAGCCCGTGTAAGGTTGCAGCTGGGTGGTAGCACGCTGTGGCCATCGCTCGGACGTCCATTCCCTGTGCTTTTTTCGGTGTCGTGCGTGGTTTTTTCGCCACATGATCAAGAATGCTCCTCGATGGTCCCCGCCGAAAAGAAAAACTGCACACGCCCGAGCGATGCCAAGCCGGAGAGCTCCAAGTCCCTCCCCGCCCAGTTGTTGCCCCCTGGCCCGGTGGCAGGCGTCCCGGCATGCAGCGAGCTGCCCTGTGGGCCAGGCTGGCGGGGTGCGTGGTCGGGCGGGCCACCCTGCCCCGGCCCGCCCAGAAGAGAAGCGCTCGCCGTGAGCGCTGCGGCCGAACCAGACTGGTGCCTCCCCGTTCGCCTGCAAGGGGCCACAGTCTTGCCGCCGCCTCCAGCGTGCAGATCGCCGCCGGCTGTCCGCGGCCGTGTCGTCTCGTGCCGTGGCGGGAGGGAAGAGGACTTGCCTGCCCCGTGGCGGGAGAGCAGATGCCGTGCCTGCTCAGGTGCTCAGCGAGCGGCCGCACAGGGCAGTCTGTGCATGCACAGTGGGGCATGCCACCTTTGCTTTGCCTCCGCCCGTTCGCTGGCCTCGTGGCTGGTGGAACCCTTTTGGCCTCCGGCCCTGCCCTGACCAGCCCATGTCGCCCGCGCCTCTGTGCGCCGTGGCGGCGTGCTGCGACCCCAGCGGTGCGGACTCCCACTCCTCTGGAGGAGAGAGAGAGAGAGAGAGAGAGAGAGCTGCGCAGCCGCGAGGGTGGCATCGGACAGCCTGAGCCGCACCGCCCGCTCTGGCCTCCTGCCGGCGGCCCCGGGCCACCCGGAGCAGCAGGCGCTCGCCGTCGGCGCTGCCATCCGGCCAGATTGGTGCCGCACCGCTCGTCCGGCAAAGTGATGCGCTCCTGCCTCCTCCTGTGGCGTGCAGATCGCCGCCGTTCGTCCGCGACCGTCTCGTCTCGTGCCGAGGCGTGGGTGGAGGTAACTTGCCCGCTCAGGTATTCAAGGAATGACCGCAGAGGGTTGCCCGTCCGCCCGCGGTACGGCACACCTGCCTGTTTGGCCTCACCCGGTCTCTGCTTGTCCCTCTGGACAAGCACCCGAGAGCAGCGTCAATATGTTCCTGCCCTCTCCCCGCGCGCAGAGATGGCCACTTCTGTTCCCGCCGTCGTGGCGCTAGTGCCGCGCAGGGGCGAAGAATACTCTCCCACCCCAGGTGCTGCGACCGCGGAAGACTGTCTGCTCTGCACGGCACCTCGCTCGACGGCCCAGCTGGTACTGACAGCCTGCCTGACTTCAACCCTGGTGCCCCAGCAGAATTCTCCAATACTGTGCGAGTTGTGTGCTAGCATCTGCTGACAGGCGCCCAGCTTCATCAGCGTTGAATCGAATCGCACCACCCCCTCCTGATCAACCTCTTCGTCCTCCTCATCCTCCTTTGCCTCTTGTCCTCCTCCTCCTGTCATCATCCTCCCTCTACTCTACCCACCTTCTACGAATTAACCTCCTCCTCCTAAGTCTTCCCCCCCTCAGACACCACCTACCATCTTGTCCTACTCATCCTCCCCCTCTTCCTCCCCTTTTCGTCCTGCGCACGCAGTAGGCGCTCATGAGATCCCCACGAGCCCCGACGGAGCAAGGCCTCCGTAGAACAAAAACCTCGGGAGAACACCCATCAGGACGACCTTTTTGCCCTCCTCGGCTGGGGGCGCCATCCAGCCGAGGGGCCAGCGACAGGGTGTTCTCCCCGAGGGGGAGGGCAGCCTGGGTCCGCACCCTGGCCGCTTCTCTCCAGACTGGCAGGGTTCCAGGCTTCGGTGAGGAGAAACCACTCTTTCCCTTGCCTGTACTTGCCCTGCTCAAGGCCTCGCAGAACACGGTTGCCCCAGACGGAGGGCACTGGCGGGCACGGATCGCGAAACTGCTTGGAAACGGTGACTCCGCCAGCACCACACAGGGCGCACACCACCCCCCGCCTCCCCCCCGCGAGAGTGAAGGGAAAGGCACGATGAGCGGCGTGACCCTCTCTCCTCAGGACCGTGATCGCAACATCGGCTCGACTCTCAACCGACGAGACCACGGGAGGAGGAGGAATTACTTGCAACTTGGGCGCCTCGGACCTGGGGACCCTGACTCGCTTGGACACAGGAACACGCATGCAGTCCAAGTCGGCCATGTGAGGCCCGCACGCGCCGACCCATCGGGTCAGGGCAGATACAACCTGAAACTGGCTTTTGAACAGGTCGCGATACTGCTGAGAGACTCTACTGTATTCGGCGGCCTGCTTGGCGTACTGGTCGGCTAGCTCATTGCCCGCCTGAGCCCTGGCTGAGAGACGACCAGAGACGACGTCGGCACGAGTGGTGTGCGCCTTCACTTTGTTAAGGCGCAGCGCGTCGAGACCACCTCTGTCGTCGACGGCATGCCATACAAGCTTCCAAATGTCGGCCCACGCGGCTTTAGACGAACAACAGAAATGCCGCCCTCGATTCCAGACGCCCTGGAAAACAAAATTGGAGTCGGTCCAGAAGACGGCGTCGGGAAGGGCCTGTCTGAGGCCCATGAAAAACGCACGGAGCTCACACGCATCGATGTCAAAATGACCAGCTGGGAGCCCCCCCGCCACCACCGCACGCTTCGCTTGAGACAGGGGGAGGCCCGAGTCATCGTGCAGAGAGACGATGGCCCAGCCCAGCGAGCGCGCGGTGGGCGGGGGAGCTCCCCCCCCGTCGCCGCCGCCCCCGCGACTCCACTCGGACTTCCGCCGGATCGGACCTCCCCTTCTTTCGCCACCGCGGGCTCGCTCCTTCCCCGCCGACATGGGGGACCAGCTCTCGGACGGAACTACGGGCAGGAAATTAAGCAACCTTCGTTACTCGCTCCTGAATTGCCGGACTCGGAGCGGAGGAAACCCCCCCCTCGAACGCCTTTCCGGATCTGTGCCCTCTCTGCCTACTTTAGCGCTCCGCCCACCCGGAATCGAAGAGGCCCCCATCGAGAAAGCAATCTCCCCCGAGCTGATCGGGGGTCCCGAGGAGCCAAAGTTCCTCAGGAGGGTTGGGTCGAGGAGGAGGAGGGGCAGGCAACGGCACAAGCAACCTCTCGAGGAGGAGGCGAACGAGAGGATTACCTGCTGCTGCTATCATGGCCTGTGTGCACGCAGGAGACTCCTGATCTATCTCAAACATGTCATGATGGGCAGCGCATCCGGCGTGCCAGTGCAAGAGGGTCCCTGGGCCTGAGGCGCAGACGAGACATTCTTGCTGAGACGACAAGCCGAGCTGATACTGTCTGTCTTGCGGCCACTGGCCGCCTGAAACTACACTGACTACATAGGCTTTTCATGCGCTTTAAGCTTGGACATGCCCGCCTTGATGGGAGCCAAAAAAGGGCCTTGCACAAACCCGGGCATCTGAAGGTGGTCGGCGACCTTGCTCCAGAGCCAGCTCTCGACTACGGTCTCGAGGGCAGTTTTAACGGTACGGGGACACAAAGCATCAACCGAGAAAACGCCCACGCTAGGATGCTGCCACTCGAGCCCGTTCATCTTAATGCCAAGCCTCATTGCCGTGGCGACAGCAGCGGAAAAGGGGCCTCGAATGACCTGCCAAGGAGAGCCGTGCTCTTGAAGCTTCTGCCATGCACCTTCGAGACCTTGCTCCACAACGCCTCTAGGAACCCACCCGTCCCAGGGCGAGGTGGCGACAGAGAGGAGAGGAGAGACGTTGAGGTGGTACGCAGGATCGATGCGATGAATGCCTGACAGCTGCATCATGAGCGTGATCGAGCGTCCTGCCACCCTCTGCGACTGCACAGTGGCCTGATGAAGACGGGCCTGCGCGAGTTCGCGTCCGTTGCTGCCCATCACCCCCGACCCATAGGAGGTGGAGGCCTGGATGGCAGCACGAACCATGTGATGCGCTCGCCTCTTATACAGCTTACTGGACAGACTGAGGATCTTTTTGTGACGCACCTTCGCAGCAGTGAAACGTTGCGACTTGGTGTGTCTCTTGATCACACCTCCTGCGGCATAGTCGATTCCAAGATTGCGCTCACTCTGCACACCGAGCACACTCTTGGTTTTGAGCGCCAGGGCTAACTGCGAACGAAGCCGAGGACAGGAGGCAAGCACGCGAGACTTAGGCTTGCTGGCTGGAAGATGAACTGCATGCAGCTCTTGATGAAGCAAAAATGTGGCTTGCACCAGAGTGTCTCGCACTTGCTCTGAGGATCCGACCTTGTGCAACCCCGAGTCATCCACCACAACCCCAATCTGGACCTCACGAGCAGTGCGAAGAGGGAAGGCTGCTTGCACCGTGTCAAGCGGGGCAAGCAGCACCAGCTGCAGCATGAGGGTGGCAAAATGACAGCCTGGAAGCACCGCTTTCTCGGTGCGGATGGGGGCCGACGTAGCCCCAGCATGGTCCAGGACCCGCGGAGCCCGATACAGACTCACCAACAAACGCAATTGCCGAAAAGGAAAATTCGTAGCCTGAGCCGCCTTGAGCAGCTCTCCGTGTCGCACGTTTTCAAACGCTTTGTGAAGGTCCAAAAGGACCGTGCCAGCAAAAAGGTCACGTCCCTGGGCCCACTCGGCGAAGGCAGCTTGAACCCAGACAAGCCGATCCGACCCCCTCCCCCGAGTCGACCACCAGAACTCACGAAAGTTCTGCTGCTGCCATCGCCGAATGAGTGGGCGGCGAAGTCGTCCCTGTACCCTGGACGTGACGTGCATCAAAGCTATGGGCCTCAGGCCGCCTGTACGTTTCAATGTGAAAACTATATTGGACCACAGCTGTGGCCACTCGAAGCTGCTCTCGATGGTGAAAATTAGCCGGCGAAAGCACTCGAGGCCTTCGTCTGGCAGCTCAAGCAGCTGACGGGGCGAGATCTGATCATAGCCAGCACCACTGCTGGCTCGAAAGCTGCGGAGACATGCTTTAAGATCGTCCAGATCGAAAAGAGGAAGCTCAGGGCCCATGTCGGACGGCCACAGCAGCGGATCGGCCAGGGACCCCACCTCCCAGCACGCCCCCCACTCAGAAACCAAAAGCGCCATCTCCTCCTCCTGACTGGCTGGCGCTGGCGGCAGCGAGCCGTCTTGCCTAAAATTGGGACTGCTGTGCCATGGGGTGGGAGGCTTCGAGAGGTTGAAAAGGGCCCCTCCGCCAGCACTGCTGTGAGACCTGACCCAACTCTTCCAGCTGGAGTCCCTATGCTGCTCAGCTGTGCGCTGATGCTTGGCTGAGAGCTGTCTGGCAAGGTTGCCGAGCGCGGCCGAGAGCTCCCAGGAAAGCGAGGGGGCGGTCCAGAGCAGAGTGACTCAAGGGCGCGCACTGGCATCGGTGAACTTGCTCCCTTGCTCGGCAAGCTTCTCACACAACGACAACGTGGTGCGACGATACGACGCGGACTGAAACTTGCCGAGCTCGGTAAAGCCTTGCACTACTAACCTCCACCACGTGGCGAAGGGCGAGAGACGCGGGCGGGGCATGACTGATGGCTTGCGCGCTGCAGCACGCTTGCGCTGCAAAGGCTTGGCCCTACCCTGGTACAGGTGCGCCTCGTCACTGCTGATCTGGTAGATGTCGACGAACTCGAGCTCCATGGTGTTCACGAAACTCTCCCACAACTCTTGTGTGCCTGCCTGCGCAAGCACCAGCTCCGAAACTGACTGCCAGCGAGTGGTGTCCTGCATGGGTCCTTGAGGCCGCTGACGAGGAAACATGCGAGGTACTCGAATCTGCGGCAGCGTGGGGACGTGTCGCAGTCCCTCAAGAGACAAAAGAACTGGATAATGCGGCGTGGTGCCCACGTCGGTAAGCACAGCAAGCTTGTGACGATACTGCAACCCCTCCGACACGATGAAGTAGTCCAGTACCCTGCCTTTTCCACCTGTGCACGTGGCCAACTGAGAGGATAGAAGGTGTCCAGAGACGGCCTCCACCCAGCCAGAGCCCATCAGCTCGTTTGGGCTCAAGTTCCAGTCTCCAGAAAGAATGAACGGCATGCCGAACTGCCTGATGACCGCCCCCAGCTTGCACAACAAATCCCAATTGAGTGATGACAAACCTTGCGAGTCATGCATGTACACTACAGGCCACGAGATACCTCCTGGCACCACTCCTGACATGTGCCTGACTGCGATGCGCGCAGGCTCAAGAACTGGAGGTTGACCGATCAGCAGCGAGAGCCCGTGCCGTTGCTGCACCATCTGAAGGAGACCACCTGTTGTGCCTCCCTGGCCTGTGGCTCTGGCTGCGGTGGCCGAAGCTCTCCAGCCCATGTGTCGGAGCCTCTGCTCCCAGCCTGCGCACTCGATGAAGTGGTGCTCCTGCACGCCGACGGCGTCGGCGTCGATGACTGACTGTGAATTTAGAATGGCCTCCAGCCCCGCACGGCCTGAGACGTTGGCGGTGACAAAGGACCACGTGTTAGGAAGACGAGTCGACTGCCTCCGTCTTGGCCTTCTTGGCGGCGTGATCCTGCATGGCCTGCAAGAGATTGGTGTAGAGGGCCCGACCGACCTTGACCTTCTTGGGCACTCCTTCGTCGGCACCGTCGTCGTTGTCGGCCTCCTCGACGCCCATGGCGTCGTCGTCGCCACTGACGGGGATGCCCTGGGCTCTGAGGAAGCTGTCAAAGAACTCGGGCTTGCCGAAATGCTCCCAGAAGGCTGCATCTGGGACGCCAGGCACGCCAGCACCAGCAGGAGAAGGCTGCTCCTGTTGCTGCTGCTGCTGCTGCTGCTGCTGCCGCACCGCCTCGGCCTCCGCGTCGGCGCGCTGCGTGTCCAATTGCTGCTTGACAAGGTCGGCAATGGGCTTGAGCGCGGCGGCTGCGTCGGGCAGCGTGTCAGAGAGGGAGGCGGCGAGGGACTGCAGCTGCATGAGCGGGTCGGTGGCGGCGGCAGCGCGGCCTCCGACGGCCGCGTAGGCAGCGGCAGCTTTGCTGGCGGCCTCGTCTGCCTTGGCTTTGCATCAGCCAAGCTAGTCGCGCACTGCTGCATGTACTGCATGGCTTTGGCCGCCGCAGCCGCCGCCTTGTCGTACTTACTCTGGGCCTGCTCGAGCTTCTGCTGAATGGCATCAGACGCCTGACGAGCAGCACGCGCTGTAGGAAGCACATCTCCGTTGGAAAGACTGCGAGCCGCGGCAACTCGAGCCAATTGCTTTGCAGACCACCCTTGCGACACAATGGTGTAGTCTGCGAGATCCATTTTGGCATACACTGCAACGAGCTCCTCAGACAAGACGGGAACAGGAGGAGCGGAGCGAGGAGGTCCGTCCTTCCACTTGCCTGTGGGTGCACGCTGCGCTGCAACTCTGGGCTTGTGGGGCTCGGTGCCACAGATGCGACAGCTGTTCCGCCACTGATAATTGCCTTTGTACCCGCACCGCACGTTGGTGCACGTCGAATTGTGAGCAACTTTGCCATCCATGTCGTGCAGAGAGCGTGACAGGGAGAACAGGAGGCTCTTGCTCCGACAGGAGCTCACAAAAAGCGAAACCTCGTCTGGCCAGGCAAACGAGGGGCACTGTGGGGGCCGCTGCTCCCCCTTGCCAGTGAGGCCAGGTCCTGCGCCAAAACGGCTACGGACTTGAGCCAAAATGGCTACGGATCTCCCCTTTTCGTCCTCCTCCTCCTTCGCCTCCTCCTCCCTGCACCTGCGCTCTTCCTCCTGGTATCCTCTTCCACCTCCTCCTCCTCCTCCTCCTCCTCCTCCTCCTTCGCCTCCTCCTCCTCCTCCTCCTCCTCCTCCTCCTCCTCCTCATGCTCCTCCTCTTCCACATTCCCCATTTTTCCAAAATCCTCAGATTCTCGTCCTCCTCTCTCCTCTCCTCTTCCTCCTCCTACTCCTTCCTCCTCCTCCTCCGCCGCTCCTCCTCCCCCTCCCCCTCTCCTCCTCCTCTCCTCCTCCTCCTCCTCCTCCTCAGCCTCCTCCTCCCTCCCCCCCCCCTCCTCCTCCTCCTTTCTCCTCCTCCTCCTCCTCCTCCTCCTCCTCCTCCTCCTCCTCCTCCTCCTCCTCCCCCTCCTCCTCATCCTCCTCTTGCCGTCCTTCTCTTCGCTCCTCCTCCCCATGGAGCGCATGGCCCTGGGCAGCCTGCCCCTGGAAAGGAAAACGAAACCCGGCGCAGACCCTGGAACGAGGCGCCGACGCTGGTGACAAGCATGCTGAAGGCGAGCTGGAGTCTGCGTCGGGAGCGGCCAAGAGGGGGGTGTCCAAGATGGGGGGGTGCAAATCATGACCGGCGGCATGTGCGCGGCCCAGCGGGGGGGCCAGGGACGTAATGAAACAAGAAGAGGCGCCATGAAATCTGGGGAAAAATCATGGCCCACGCCATGAGATCCACCCCCCCCCAGTCATCACCCCCCTCTTTGCCGCCCCCGACTGCGAGCCAAGCCAGCGCAGGGCAGCCCGCTGGCAACGTGCCGGGAACCTGGAGCCACCCCGGAGCGCCCTCGACGCAGCCCGTCGGCACAGGCCCAAGCCCCCGGCCGACGAGCATGAGAGCGTGGATGCCGACCATGTTCAGCACGAAGATGTAGCCGCCCCAGGCGGCCACCTCCACACCGCCCCCGCTGCTCCGCCTCCTCCGCCTCCACTGCTCCTCGATCCCTGCTCCCCCATCAGGCCTCCTCCTCCTCCTCCTCCCCCCTCCCCTAACTATCCTCCCTCCTCCTCTTCGCCCACCTCGTGCCACATATGCCCATCCAGCTGCCTTCGCCCCGTGTTTGCTCCTACGCCTGCTTCTTCTTCTGCTGCTGGAATTCCTACTCCTCCTCCTCCTCAGCGCCCCCCCCGTCCAACTCTTGCTTTTTCTTTCTCCTTTTCTTTCTCCCTGGTGCTCTCTCTCTCTCTCTCTGCCTCTCTCTCTCTCTCTTCCGCCGTGCCCCGCCCGAACGGACTAATGCAACCGCTGGTCCACCGACCGTGCACTGCATCCGCCGCAAACCGCAATCCTTCCACAGGTCCCACCCCGATCCCCCCCTTCACCCACAAGAGCCGAAACAACAGCATCACACGAAAACTACCAAAACCATGTTCGGCGCTACCACCATCACATGACCAACAGTGTAGCTGTAACCATAATGGTAATCAAAACAATAAGCATCGACATTCACAAACATCATAATCACTTACGAGCCCAAAGAGCAACGATATGTAAGCGGTCGACCTGTCAACTCCCCCTTGTCAACCATCACACTCTGTATCCGGGCTCTTTGACATGAGGGCAACATTTGCGCGACGCGACGCTAAGCGCGTGAATGAAGCGACCTCGCGGTTTGGAAAAGACGCCTAGTACGGAATCGAAGGACACTTGAAGATAAAACACGCCTCCTGAATGATACCATCCACGTGCCCATGGCGCAGTCTTCACGGCCACCGGCTACGGGAGGACTCCACTCCAAAAAGAAAGTATCGAGAAACGCCCCCGAACGCGAAAGAATGCCCAGACATCCCCAAGACTTCACCGGGCACCCTGGGGAGCTTCCAACAGGACACAGGCATCCGATACATCCAAACATGGCTTGGCATAGCCAATCAGAAACACGACAAGGCGCACGACAGGCCCAAGAAGAGAGCCGATACGCCCCGAAGCAAAGCCGCCCGCCGGAGAGCAACCCAAATCACAGAATCCGCCGCCCCCCCCCCCCCCCGGCCCAGCCTGGCCGGACCGAACTCACCTGGGGCGGTCTGGGCTCCCTAGACTCGCTCTTGAGCTGCACGACAGCAGTTGACGCCTCCCAAGATGCCGCCAAGACGGTTCACGAGAACTCGAAGTCACCGAAAGATCGTTCCAAAGCGCCCAAGATGAGCTCAAAACGGCCCAAGAGGCCGCCAGAACACCCCACGAAGCCTCCAAGAGGCCTCCCAAGAAGCCCCCAAGAAATCCAAATCTTGCAATTTCCGTCGGAAAACGTACATTTCCAGCATATCCAACTCGTTAGACTTCACGGCGTAGAAAACCGTCCACGAGGCCCCAACGAGGCCCCCAGGACCACCCCAAGACGGCCCACGAGGCTCCCAAGAGGCTCCAGAGACAACCCAAAAGAACTCCAACGTGGCCCAAAAGGCGCCCTAGACAGCCCAAGAGATCTCCAAAACGGCCCCAAGAAGGGCCCAAAAGAGGGACCACGAACCGCGAATTCCAGCGCTCCGCCCAACGAAGCTCTCCGGAGGACCCAAGAGGCCCCCAAGCGGCCCCGAGAGGCCCCATGAGGCACCCAGGAGGCCCCAAGAAGCCCTCAAGAGGCCCAAAAGAAACCCCAAAACGGCCCCCGAGACCCTTCGAAACTGCCTCGAAGAGGCCAGCGAGCATCCTCGCCACGAGATCCCGATGGACATCCCAGAGCGTGTCATGATTCGGACAAACCTCGTGGAATGCAGTTCTGGAGGCGCAGTAGCTTATAGAGGGGTCGGCGGATGTGGCGTAAGCCGATCGAACCTCTAATGTCACCGATGTGGGCTTGCGAAGGCTCCAGGGGCGGACGCTGCGCGCGCCTGGCGTTGAAGGGCCGATCCGCGCAGGGCCGCGTCCCCCCTTTGAGCGCGCGCATCGTTCAGCGGCGCAGCGGGCGCAGTTCCGCGTCTCAGGCACGCGGAAGAGAAAGGTGCGGATACTGGATGAAGCGGGAAGGGTCCCATCGACATCGTTGGATGGCGTTGAAGGATGCGCTGCTCAAAGAATATCGAACCGCAGACATGTAACCATGTGTGGCCGAAACTCCTGTCCGGGATCCGCTCGATCCAACCGAAGGGCCGACACATCGCGCCGCTTTACGCGTTCCACCCACAGAAACTTGCATATGTCTGGCATGTTGGCCGTTTTCGAAGAGGCCGGCGGCACCCCACAATGATCCATGGCAGCCGCTATTTGGTTGAGGCGTTCGGCGGCGGCAACAAACGGCAAAATTGAGGGCCCGTCGAAAAAATACACACTGCAACATCTATCATCCGCCAGCCCACTTGTGGGGCCACCAGGCTGCGGGGATTTGGATTCTTGCTCCCTGCGCCAGATCCAGTTTGCAGTTGATAACAATATAAGATTGCTTCCTGCCCCCGTCTTTCTATTACGGAAAATCAACGCGAAGGGGGGGAGAGAAAACCACCCGGCCAACAAGCCAAAACCACGTCCTCTGAATTCCTGCAAGGCCGTGGCATACGTAAACATACGCGAGGTTCGCGCCCCAGAAGCAACACACCCTCGTAAATTGAACCGCGCTCTCGTGCCCGAGGTCATACACCTTAGGAAAGTATGCAATACTCGCGCACCTGAAGCCACAATCTTCTTCAATTGCATTATATTGAATCCCCCGGCGTCATACACCCGATTTGAATTACACTATATCCGCGTCCCCGAAGCCACACTCTTTTCCAAATTAAGCAATATTCGCGTCCCCGAGACCCCGACAAAAAGATTTGCTCCCTCGAAGCCCCCCCCCTAGTAAATTACGCAATGGTTGCGTCCGTGGGGCCAAAATACTAGTGGATGAATTAACAGTTGCGTCCCCGAAGCCATGAACCACCCTCGTAAATTATATTGTGCTCGCATCCCCGAGGCCGCAATTCCATTTAAAGTACGCAATCGTTGTCCCCGAGGCCATCATCCTTGCAAGTTGTGCTGTGCTCGCGCCCCCGAAGCCATAGTTAACACATGGTAGAAAGTACACCAAATGCGTCCCCGAGGCCATGGTCCCTGGTAATGTATGCAATATCTGCGTTCCCGAAACCGTGCACCCCTGGAGATTGAATTAGATTCGCGTCCTCGAGGCCACCTACGATCCCTGGCAAGTTCTGTAATCAACTTCGTCTCGACACCATTCATCGCCATTATTTACGCGATGCCCGCGTCCCCAAAGCAATGACCAGTTGGCAGATTCGTAACACTCGGGTTGCCCGAGCGAAAGGTTTTTGCGCATGACGCAATACTCGCGCCCGCGAGGACACGACCCCTTGCAAACTGCATGATGCTCGGGCCCCCGAGGCCCCGATCCCTCGTGAACTACTCTGCAGTCGGGCCCAACACATCATCTTCATCACCGTCAACGTCAACGTCATCACCATCATCTCTTCACGAGCGCCCGCAGCAACATCATGATCAATATCTCCATCACTAACACCATCGGCGTCAACATCAACATATCTTCAAGACGGCGCCAAGACACCCGGATATAGCTCTTATGTACCCTGATAGAAAAGGGGCCGGGAGCAGGGGGAGAAGCCTTGCCGCCTAACATGTTCGACCCACAAACCTGGAAGGAGGTTTAGAACTGCGAGGCATGGACACGTTTCCAGGCACCTCAATTGGGCGATGGGCAATGGCACTGCTGAAGATTTCAATGATGATGGCACTTTGCCAAGGGCTGTGTTCTTTTGTTCACCGGCATGGCCAGCTGCGGCTTCGGTTGCGTCCGGCGCCAACGTTCGCGGAGCGCGGCTCAAGCTCTGTCCCGCTCGCGAGCGCCTCCGAGCCGCCAGATGTGATCCTCGTTCGACGTACTCTCCTGCCTGCTGCGGCCCACCGGCTCCACCGCCATCATTGAGTCGGGCCTGTCCCCCTACAGGCCGATTTTAGTCGAAAAATTGAAATACCCCCAAAATGCAACAACAAAAACAATTGTCAAACCATAGTCCCCAGACAATTGTTTTACTATCTTTCAATATCCCCCCCTGTAACGCCATCAGCAAGCCACCTCCGACCCGGGAGTCCCACGACGAGCGCTGCACCAGGCCATCAAGGAGGCTGCCGCGGGGGGCACGCAGGAGCTCTCCGCGCGGTGGCTACCGCCCGGGGGCGCCGCGGCGCCCGGTGAGGAGGCGAGGCGACGGTCCCCGGCAGGCGCAGCGGAGACCGGTTGGGTGGCCGCGCTGCTGCTGCCTCTCCCCTCCTCGTCCTCGTCGCTCCTCTCCTCCTCTTCCCCGCGCGCGTGGCGGTCGAGATCGCCCGGAGGGCGCACGGTTGTGCCCTCCCTCCTCTCCTCGTCTCCTCCCCTCGTCTCCTCCTCCTTGAACTGCCCGCGGCTGGTCTTCCGCACGCGGCCCGCAGCGTCGGCGTCGCCCCCAGCCCCGCCGCGTCTGCCAGCGGCATGCTCAAGTTTACAGCTCGCCGGGCGGAGTTGCGTGTTCTTGACAAATCTTCAGGCTGAGCCAGGCTCGTCTTCTAGCTTCCTGTACTTGTTCCTTGCACCCTCATCTCTTGCTCGTCCTCCTGCTTCATTCCCCAGCCGTTCTGGTCCTGGCGCTTTGCAGGGACTTTGCCAGTGCAGACTTAAGAGCGGCACGCACTGGCAGGCCGTCTTGTCTCGAACCCATTCCCATCCCAGCAGCGCCATGGCTCCCGTGGGTGGTGACAAGCAATGGGGCGGATGGGGTAGTACTAACTACCGCATCAGTGGCTACAAGCAGCAGTGGTGGGTCGACAAGTTTGGCAACTGGAAGACGGGCGCGACGCCAGCGCCCTGGCGCCAGAGCTCGCCTCCGACAGCTGGATCGAAGTGGGCCTGCATGCACTGCACCTGCAAAAGGAACAAGTCTGAATGGACGAATTGTAAACATTGTGGTTCTCCTCGGTTTGCTCCTCTGGGCGCTAGCTGGCCTCCCCTCGGCAGCGGCCAGCAGGCGTCGGGAGCGCCCCAGTCTGAGCACCCTGCCCAAGGGGGTAACGGGCCGAGCGGACCGCGGGCTCCAGGCCGAGTGGGCGTTGCCCCTGAACTCGGAAACGCAGAACTGGAGCAGGCAATCCAGCTCATGGAGAAGGCAGGTAACATCGTGCTCGCGAATCAGTACAAGTCAGAGCTCCAGCAACGACGTGCCCCTGGTCCGCCCCCGCAGCAAAGGGCGCAGGAGGCTGATCGGCGCAGGAAGCAGTTGGAACACAAGCTGGAGCAAGAGATCGCGAGGGCGGAATCAATTTCTCAGCAGCTGGCGGTGCAGCAGAGCACAGTCAGCAAGGTCCTTTTCTCTCTGGAGCAGGCTGAATCGGACTACTCGGCGGCGGTCTCGGAAATGCATGCCCAGGTCAAGCCGTTCGTGCCTGCCCCAGTGGTCGAGAAGGTCGGGATCACCCTCGACGACATCATGGACGGCAACCTGGAGAAGCTGGAGTCGAGTTGTCATGCGCTGTTCGGCCTCGACGAGTACCACGAGCTGTCCGCGCAGGAAAAGGAGGAGGCTGGGAAGAGGACGAAGGCGTTGTCGGACGGCATCAAATCCATCGGACAGCAGCTCTTCGGCACCATCAAGGAGAAGACCGAGAAGCTGCGAGCGGAGCACCAGCAGATGCTCACCAGGCTGGAGAGGAAGCGGTGCCAGGGCGGCGACGGCGAGGCCAAGTCATCTGAGTCACCCTCGGCAGGCCAGGAGGGGGACCCTCCACCGCCCGCTGGCGCCGCTGCAGCCTCTTCTGCTGCTGGCCCCCAGCAAGCCTCAGCCCCCCCCCCCCCCAGTCGAATCGTCTGTCAAGCAGCGAGCTCGAGGGCTGCTGGCAGCTAGGGGGGGGGGGGGGCAAGGGCGAAGCTGAGGCGGCCGCAGCAAGCCTTTAGCAACATCATAAATTATAAGATAGGTACTAGATGTTGTCTCCTGTCTGGCCAGGTTGGGGGAAATCTGTCTGTTTGCGGAGCGGCGTCTGGGGTCCAGAGTGTAGCAGGTCTCACTCAGGATTCTGCTTACCCTCAGGTTGCTGGCCCCGTCATTTTTTCAGATCGGTTTTCCCGTAGTCCCTGAGCCCCCTTGACAGGAACCCATAGGTCTATCAATCGAAACAGTCAAGCCCACTTCATGGTCATCGTTCAAGCTCTGGCTGCCCCAGACGTCCGCGTCCATCGTGCTGCTCCAGGAGCACCACTTGGTCTCCCAGGACGCCATCGGCGCAGCCACCAGGTGGGTCAAACGTCAAGGGTGGTCAGCCTGTCTCTCCCCAGCCCTCCGCACCGACGGGATAGGCACCTCAGGAGGTGTGGGGATTCTTGTGCGAGATTTTTTCGGAGTCATACATCAAAACGGGGACCCCACTATCGTTCCAGGGAGAGCGATAGGAGTTCTGGTTCACATGCCTAGAGACAGCCGCACGATTTGCTGCGCAAGCATGTACCTGCATCACTCGCAGGACCTGTCTGACGCCAGCGTGGACATCATAGGTAGGGTCGCCTCTTTCGTCGGCACGGTTGGGCAGCCAGCCGTCATCGGGGGCGATTTCAACATGGGGCCCAAGACTTTTGAGACGCCAGGAGTCGCCGGCCGTCTTCAGGGACAAATAGTTACTCCAGGGAACGTTATCGGGACCTGCACGGGCACTGGTGGTCTGAAAATGTACGATTACTTCCTGGCCTCTGACGGCCTCGAGAAGGCTATCAGTGAAGTACGTGGGGTTCACTCGTCATGTTTATCGCCACGCACGCCTGTATGCATGTCTTTTCACAGTCGGCTGGAAGATCTGCGAGGCCTGACTTTCAGGAAGCCGCCGCCGATGCCAGTGCAAGAGGTCGTGGGACGACATCCTCCTCCTCCTCCTCCTCAGCAGTGGCAGTATATTGTTGAGCAAGCTCGCAGGTTTGCAGCGCTTGTTGACGAAGGTCGCTCTCGGCCTGCGCAGGAAAGTCTCGCTGCTCTTTACCGAGTTTGGGCTAATACAGCGGAGCAAGAGGTCCTCAATTCCAGGCAAGCGACCATACCGTGCATCGGGCCCCGAGGTAAAACCCCAACGATCCACTGGGTCCCTCTGCTGAAGCCCAACAATCCAGATGATGAAACAGGCCCAGCATACGCGGCCAGGTGGACGGTTAGTAAGTTTCGCATGTTCTTGATGTTGGCTGCTGTCGGTGAGGACTCGAAGCACATCCAGGACCTGCATGACCTTTTTCGTAGGCCCCCAGGGCATGTGAAAAAGCACCTTGGAGAATTCTGGGAGTATTTCACGGCAGCGCATATGTTTATGGTATCTGGGCCATCGTTTAACTGGGACAAAGGGGGCGCCCTTCTTGGTCGCATGGACGAGGCCCTGCAGCTTGTTCTTTCTGCTGAGCGTAATCGATCGGCACAGGAGTGGAGGAGGTTCATTCTAGACAATATTGACAAGGGGGGAAGGAGAGCACAGGCGATCATCCGCGGGGTGGAGCCATGGCGCCCGAAGGCTACACTTTCTCGCGATGGCAACGTTTTGGCTGACCCCCTGTCTCTTTTAGACGCAGAAGCACGCAGGTTTTCCTAGCTATGGCACGCATCCTCCACGGTCGAGGACGAGCCCGAACATTTTGTGCCAATGGAAGCTTTGCAAACATTATCTCCAAACACACTCCGCATGGCCAGTCGCACTGATGCTGAGCACACGGCCACATCAGTCGACGGCTTCTATACGCGCCACTATGCTTCCATGAGTGACCAGTGCTTGGCGGTGCTCAGCATAATGCTCACTATCATGGAACGGTCAGGATTGGTGCCGAAACAACTGCAAGTTATTTAGACGGCCTTGTTGGCCAAGCCGACTGGCGGCTTCCGACCGATAGGCATCCTTGTAGCCTGCTACCGTCTGTGGGGCCGGTGCCGCAGGGGTCTTGCATCCGCTTGGGAGGCTGAGTACGAGCGGGATTACCATGCTGGGAGCAGTTTTGCATCGGCATCAGATGTAGCATGGCGCGAGGCTTTCCGAGCTGAAGCAGCTCGAACAGCGGGCGAATCCGCAGCGACACTGTTATGGGACCTGTTTAAGTTCTACGAGCTGATCCCCTTATACATACTGTACCAGCGTTGCCTTGAGGTGAACTTCCCGTTGCCTTTAGCTCGGCTGGCTATTTCCTTGTACCGCATGCCTCGGTTCTTTTTTATCCATCGGTGGCTTGGTTACTGGCCCTTTTCGGGCCACGCATGGTATTATTGCTGGCTGATAGGTGGCTACAACGTTGATCCGAGTTTTTGTAGTTACGAGTATCGATCAGGCTGGCCTACCATGCCAAGTTAGATTAGATATCTACAGTGACGACTACGGCATCAGCGTTACTGGTAGTGATGAAGTAGTGCATGAGGGAATCGTCAAAGGCTCGGCCATCATTCACGACGTCATTCTCTCAGACCTGCACGGCCAGGTTGCGATCGAGAAGGCGGCGCTTGTAGCCTCCTCCCCGCTTCTGGCCTCTCGGATCCGTGCGGAGCTGGGAGATCTTGCAGGCGCGGACTGCAACTCTGCGGTCAACCTCGGCATCGACCAGACTTGCGGCCGTGCTTTCCGTGCCAGTGGCAGATCAAAGATGTTCAAGGTGCGAGTTCTGCTTTGAAGAAAAAACGGGACCGCCTGAAGAAACACAAGCCTGTCCTGGGTAGGCTTGCGAAGCGCATTTTCGTCTCGGGTCCTCTTCCTGGACTTGTTTACGGCAATGAAGTTCGAGGTTTTTCTGACTATGATTAGCTATGGCCAGACGGTCGTTTGCAGCAACTTGTCAACCGAGTGCTGGACAGCGTTCGCTGCCATCGCTTTTGGTTTTGGAGAAAGACCCATGCTGGTATGCCGCAGTAAGTCCGATAGTGAGATATTCCCCAAGGACGTCTGGGCCGCTTTGACAAGATCCTACCCTTTCTGCATTGGTGTTCGTGAGCTCCGTGAAGGGTGGGAACAAGTTTTCGGAGGTTTGCCCGATCCAGGATCCTGGAGACGTGTTTCTGGACCGATTTCGGCTATGAAGAAGTCTCTGCAGGGGATAGGCTTGTGTATGCGTTCATTCACCGAGCTTGTCGATGACTTTGGAGTGGTCATCCAGATGACGCTGTGCAGCCCTGCTTTCATCAAGCGCGCTCTGCACGCCGCGGTCTTGCGCGTGCTGGAGAGGCAGAGCGCTTCCAGTTTGCCCCCGTCTGTCCGCCGCCTGTGCTACGACCAGGTGCGGACCCAGCTAAATTCTAAGAAATACACGCCTCTCCAGAAAGGGTGCATTAAGGCAATGGGTTGTGGGGGACTCTGGACTAAGGAGGCGGCTGCTCAGAGAGGGTACAAGCAGGCCGACGCACTTTGTGAGATATGCAAAGAGGCTCCAGACACTGGTGTGCACAGGCTGTACTTGTGTCCAGGCTGCGACGAGGAGCGCGACGATATTCTGGAGAAGCTCAAAGATAACCGCCCCAACCTCAGGGAAATCGACTTCCAGGACCCCGCTGAGCTGCTGCTTTTCACTCGAGGAATATTTGAACATCCAGGTGATATATATATATATATATATATATATATATATATATATATATAGATCCGCGCCCCCTGTCTGAAGGAGAATTGCAAGTAGTCTGGCCTGATCGAGAAGACTATTCAGTCATGGAAGCGCAAGGCGACTTCCACTTCGACGGCTGCTGCTTCAGACGTGTGCTCCCTGAGCTGTCCAGCGGGGGATGGAGTTTTGTATGCTACGATTCCGATCAGAAGGTTTTGTGCCACGCTAGCGCTCCGCTCTGGGCCCCGAACCCTCAGACCCCCCAAGCCGCTGAATGTTTGGCCATCTGTGCTGCGGGACAAGCTGCGATTCCTGATTCCAATGGATTCTCGGACTGTCTCAACGTTGGTCGGCAGTTTCACATGGCTACAAAAGGACAGCTGTCTTATAAGCAACCGTACAGCGGCAGTTTTTTCTGACATTGCAGCCCACAGGACTTGGGTCGGTGACTAAAGTCAAGGGGCATGCTGTAGATGATCCTGGTATGTCCGAAGTGCTGCGATATCACAAGTTAGGTAATGATACGGCTGACCTTCTGGCGAAGGCGGCCGCGGCACGGCATCCCAGTCCCTCGACTGACCAGGTCGAGAGAAACTTTCCCGCCAACTCAGAATGTCGAAGCTTCCGTGCGAGTTGGCGGGGAAGTTACTGCCCCTCTGGCCCAATCTTGACTTGTCTAATGCTGAATATATCAAGCCCCCATCCCAGCGAGGCCTAGTACAGTTGGTCACGCATGGAGTTGGCAAGGGAGGTTCTGGCAGTGCGAGCGTTGTTTCCGTGGATCCAGGGCCACCCTGTGTCCTCTTCCTGGGGTTTGCCGCGGGGGTCCTGGGGTGGGCATCCGTGGCTTCGATGGCCCAAAACTCCTGGAGCTCGGGCACTGCATGATTTATCTGGAAGCGAGTGATCACTCGTTTGTTTTTGTATGCCCCCGCTACAAACATTATACCTGCGGAGGTCAAGTGCGTGGTCTCCGCCGTGAGTGTTGCCCCCTCCCCCTGAAGGGGGCCAGTGGTCGCAGATACTCATGGAAACGCATAACTCAGGGCCTCCATCCCAAGCACGACGGTGTGACAGTTGACGTCAGGCCTTGGTCTAACGATGCTGAGGGCTGAGTTTGTTTCGGAGTTTTTGTCTTTTCCTCTCTCTCTTGTTTCCTTGTGTGTGCGTGTGGTTTGATGTTAATAAAACCTGCTTCATTCCCCTGTTCGTGTAGGACCTCAATGCGAACACAATTGGAACAGCCCAGCTGGGTTTACGCACTCGCGAGCTGCATAGTTGCCCGGGGGATGCCAGCCCATGCTCGGAGCAGTTTTTGTTCGGCCGCTGTCCAATCCTCTTCCTCCTCCTCCTCACCCTCCTCCTCCTTCTCCCCCGCCTCCAGTGCAGTGCATGATCGTGTCAATCGAACGTAACTGTCTTGTCCGCCTGGCTTGAGCGACCCGCCGGCGGAAACCGTGACAGACAACGGTTTCGACCCAAGTCTGGTGCAGAGAGCGTTCTCCTAAGCAGTGGCGAAAATCGCCCGCGCACCGAGTAGGTGACACGTGTTTCTGCTCCTGTTGTCCACAAGGAGAGGGCAGGATTTGTCCGCCTGTGGCGATGCAGGCAGCTGACGGCGAGTCAACTGCATCCCGATCTTTTCTCACTCAGCGGCTCGTTATGCGAACGGTAAGCGCACGAGCTATGACCATGCTGAAGTGCCGTTTTCGTGACAGAAAAAACTTTACCAAGGGCCGTGTTTTGGGGACGCGCTACGAGACCTGTCCGGACTGATTTGGATCTTAAGCTCGAGCTGCCTGACGGCCCAACTCGCCCAGAGGTAGCTCAGGTCGAAGGTCGAAGAAGAAGCAATCAACTCGGCCTCAAGATCCAACTGAATTCCGAAGCGCGACGAGACGACACGGAGCGCAGGGGAGCACTCGGGGATGCGCCAGGGGACGTGTCAAGGGACGTGGCAAGGGACGTTCGAGGGGGGAGAGGGCTTGGAAGCCCCCCCGCCTCTTTGAGCCAAGGACGTGGCGCCGAAGTCCAAAAGGGGCACCGGAAACCAAAAGAACACCCAGCATCAAAGGGCCACCGAAAACCGAGAGGGTGCGAAAACCAGAGGCGCGCCGAAAACCGAAGGAACGCCGAAATTCGGAAGGGCGCCGAAAACCAAAGGAGCGCCCAAAACCAAAAGGGCGTTGAAAATCCGCCTGCCCCCTTATGGGGCCACCAGGCTGTAGGACGAAGGTTCGCAGTTTCCTGTAGAAGTTGCAGCTTCGAGTTTCCACTGTTACACTTCTGCTTCTTGCTGCTTACTGTTCCTTGTTGACTTCTTGCTGCCTACTGTTCCTTCTTGATGGACCGCGCGAGGGGGGAGGCGCAAAACGAGTATTTTTACCACGCCCTGAGCGTGTTGTCTGAATTGCTGGGGTGGGTAAAATTTCACACCCATCACGCAGATCGGCGGGGTCAGGGTCCAAAAACACATGGGATTTGCCACATTTCTGAAATTCGGCGGCACCTCTCACACAGATCGGCGGGGTCAGGGTCCAAAAACACATTGGATTTTCCACATTTCTAAAATTTGCTGACACCCCTCACGCAGATCAGCGGGGTCAGGGTCCAAGAACACATGGGATTTGCCACATTTCTCTAGAATTCGGTGGCAGCCCTCACGCAGATCGGCGGGGTCAGGGTGCAAAAACACATGGGATTTGCCACATTTCTGAAATTCGGTGGCACCCCTCACGCAGAGCGGCGGGGTCAGGGTGCAAAAACACAGAAGCCACATTTCTGAAATTCGGCGGCACCCCTCACGCAGATCCGTAGAGTCAGGGTCCAAAAACACAAGGGATTTGCCACATTCTGAAATTCTGGGGCACCCGTGGCGCAGATCCGTAGGGTCAGGGTCGAAAAACAAACAGGTCCCGGCACTGCTTCACGGCGGCGCCCAAACCTCATGATTTAGCTTTTGCATCTCCCATTATCCGAGACAGGGGGCCAACGGCATGGGGCGAAGTCCTTTACGGATCAGGAGAGTGTCGCAAACCAAAGGGACGCCGAAAACCAGAGGGGCGCCGAAAACCAAGACGTCGCCGACAACCAACAGGGAACCGAAAACCAAAGAAGTGCCGAAAACCAGAGGATCGGCGAAATGCAAAGGGGCGCCGAGAACCAAACGGCGCCGGAAACCAAAAGAACTCTCAAAATCAAAGAGGCGCCGAAAACTACAAAAAGGCAACGAAAACTAGCGGGGCGCCGAAAACCAAAGAAGCAAAAGGGCCCCGAAAACCAGAGCAGCGCCGAAAACCAACAGGGCGCCGAAAACCAAAGAGCACCGAAATGAAAAAGGGCGTCGAAAACCAAAGAGTCGCCGAACATGAGCAGAACGCCGAAAACCAAAGGGGCGCCAAAAACCAACACGAGCGTCGAAAACCGAAGGAGCGCAGGAAACCAACGATGCGCCGAAAACCAAGAGGAACAACCAAAGGGGCGCCGGAAACCAAAGGAACGCCCAAAACCACAGAAGCTCAGAAGACAGACAGGATGCCGAAAACAAACATGGGCGCCGACAACCAGTAGGGCGCCGACAACCAAAGGGTCGCCAAACACAAAGGGGCACCGAGAACCAACACCTCTCCGAAAACCAAAAGGGCGCGCAGAAAACCAAAAGAGCACCGAAAACCAAAACGGTGCCGAAAACCAAAGGAGCGCCGAAAAAAAAAGAGGCACCGAAAACAACAAGGGCGCTGAGAATCAAACGAGCGCCGACAATCAAATCAAAGGGAACGCAGAAAACCAAAAGAAAGACGAACATCAAAACAGCGCCGAACTCAAAAGTGGCGCCGAAAACCAAAGGGCTCCTGAAACATCAAGAATGCCGAAAGCCAAAAGGACATCGAAAACCAAAGAGGCGCGGAAAACCAAGAGGGCGCCGAACGCCAAAAGGGCGCCGAGCAGTCAAGGGGCGCCGACAACCAAAACGAGCGCCGAAAACCGAAAGGGCGCCGAAAACCAACGATGCGCCGAAAATCAGAAGGGCGCCGAAAAGACCAAAGCGGTGCCGATCATCAAAATTATCCCAGAGCGACCCTACCTAGGAGTTGGAGCCCCGAGGAGAGCAATATTAGTAGTAATGGTAAACGCCGTCCTCCTCCTCCTCATCGTCGCAGTTGTAGTAGTAGTAGTAGTAGTAGTAGTAGTAGTAGTAGTAGTAGTGTTAGTTAGTTAGTCAGTAGTAGTAGCTAGTAGAAGTAGTAGTAGTATAGAGTAGTAGTAGTAGTAGTAGTAGTAGTAGTAGTAGTAGTAGTAGTAGTAGTAGTAGTAGTAGTAGTAGTAGTTAGTAGTAGTAGGAGTAGTTTAGTAGTAGTAGTAGTAAGTAGTAGAAGTAGTAGTAGTAGTAGTAGTTAGAGTAGTAGTAGTAGTAGTTAGTAGTACAGTAGTAGTAGTAGTGAGTAGTAGTAGTAGTTAGTAGTAATATAAGTCGTAGTACCATTACGCCTATTAGTAGTCAAGCAGTAGTAGTCCTGCGACTAGTAGTAGTAGTAGTAGTAGCAGCAGCAGCAGCAGCAGCAGCAGTAGTAGTCAGTAGTAGTAGTAGTAGTAGTAGTAGTAGTAGTAGTAGTAGTAGTAGTAGTAGTAGTAGTAGTAGTAGTAGTAGTAGTAGTAGTAGTAGTAGTAGTAGTAGTAGTAGTAGTAGTAGTAGTAGTAGTAGTAGTAGTAGTAGTCGTAGTAGTAGTAGTAGTAGTAGTATCAGTAGTAGTATCAGTAGTAGTTGTAGTAGTCGTAGTAGTAGTAGTAGTAGTAGCAGTAGTAGTAGTAGTAGTAGTAGTAGTAGTAGTAGTTGTAGTAGTAGTAGTAGTAGTAGCAGCAGTAGTAGTAGTAGTAGTAGTAGTCGTAGTAGTCGTAGTAGTAGCAGTAGTAGTAGTAGTAGTAGTAGTAGTAGTAGTAGAAGTGGTAGTAGTATTACTAATAGTACAGCTTAATACCTACACCTACATCTAGACCTACATCCACATCTACACCTACAGCTACACCTATGCTATGCTGCGCTGTGCTATGCTAAGCTACGGTATATTACGCTATGCTATGATATGCTATGCTATGATACGCTGCGTTATGTTATGCTGCGCTATGCTATGCTATGCTATGCTATTATATGCTATGCTATGCTATGCTATGCTAATGCTGCGCTGCGCTAAGCTGGTCTAAACTAAGCTAAGCTAAACTAAGCTAGGCTAAACTAAGCTGAGCTAAGTTAAGCTAAGCTAAGCTAAGCTAGGCTAGGCTAAGCTAAGCTAAGCTGGCTAAGCTAAGCCAAGCTAGGCTAAGCTAAGATGACATAAGCAACGCTAAGCTAAGGGGACGTAACTGGGGGAACCGCGGGGCGGATGCCGGGGGAACCGCCCGGGGCGTGCCCTACTGCCCGGCCCTTTAAGCAAACAGAGTAAGAACCCTTCTAGGCAGAGCCTAGGTAGGGAACAAAAGGGCGCCAGAAACCAACGGAACGCCGAAAACAACAGAGGCTCGAAAGACGGACAGGGCCCCGAAAACAAAGGAGCGCAGAAAACCAAGAGGGCGCCGAAAACCGCAGGGGCGCCGAAAACCAAAGGGGCGCCGAAGGCAAAAGGTGCGAGAACCAAGGGGGCGCCGAGAACCAACGATGCGCCGAAAACCAAAAAGGCGCCGAAAAACCTAAGGGGCGTCGATCACCGAAAGGGCGTCGAAAACCAAAGGGGCTCAAAAATCAAAGGACAGCTGAAAGTCGAAGTTCGCCGAAAACCTAAAGGCGCGCGGAAAACCAGATAGCGCCGAAAACCAAGAGAGCGCCGAAAACATCAAGAGGCGCGGAAAACCAAGAGGGCGCCGAAAGCCAAAAGGGCGCCGAGCAGTCAAGGGGCGCCGACAACCAAAACGAGCGCCGAAAACCGAAAGGGCGCCGAAAACCAACGATGCGCCGAAAACTTAAAGGGCGCCGAAAAGACCAAAGCGGTGCCGATAATCAAAACAAAAGGGTGCCAGAAACCAACGGAACGCCGAAAACAACAGAGGCTCAAAAGACGGACAGGGCCCCGAAAACAAAGGAGCGCAGAAATCCAAGAGGGCGCCGAAAACCGCAGGGGCGCCGAAAACCAAAGGGGCGCCGAAGGCAAAAGGTGCGCCGAGAACCGAAAGTGCGCCGAGAACCAACGATGCGCCGAAAACCAAAAGGGCGCCGAAAAACCTAAGGGGCGCCGATCACCGAAAGGGCATCGAAAACCAAAGGGGCTCAAACATCAAAGGACAGCTGAAAGTCGAAGTTCGCCGAAAACCTAAAGGCGCGCGGAAAACCAGATAGCGCCGAAAACCAAGAGAGCGCCAACACCTAAAAGGGCGCCGCACACCCAAAGAGCGTGAAAAACCATGAGAGCGCCGAAAACCAAAGTGGCGCCGGAACCCAAGAGGGCGCCGAAAACCAACGATGCGACGCAAACCAACATGGTGCGCAGAAAACTGAAAGGGGCGCCGAAAATAAAAGGTACGCCGAAAACCACAGGAACGCCGAAAACCAAAGGGGCGCCGAAAACCCAAGGGAGCCGAAGGCCCAAGGGGCGCCGAGAGCCAAAGAGGCGCCGAAAACCAAAGAGACGCCGAAAACCACAAGTACGCCGAAAACCAACGATGCGCCGAAAAAGAAAAGAAAAGTAGTTTCGAAGCCCCCCCGTCAGTCAGGTCCCCCAAGCTTGAAAAGCCAACACGAGGAAGGGAAGGGGGGTAGCTTCGGAAAACTCCTCTTTTTGGGAAGGGGGAGCCCGGGCCCCTCCCAGGCTCCGAAAAGGAGGGGGGGGAGGGGGTAGCTTCCAAGCCCACCATCCACAGCCAAGTACCCCCAGCTACAACATCCAAACAAAACGAGGGGGGGGAACTTCGAACGCACCCCCCTTTGACAACGGAAACCGGGCTGACCTTGGCTTCCGAAAAAAACGGTGTGGGTGGCTTGGACCCCCACCTTTTTTCAGCCAGGGCCCCCCTAGCTCCGAAATGCCACCAAAAGCAGACTCACTAGTACTCAGACTAAGACTGGTACGCGTTATACTCAGACTCAAACCCGCTCACACCCAGGCTTGCCCACACTCAGACGCACTTTTACTCAGACCCATACTCAGACTTACGCATTCTCAGGCTCACTCGTACCCAGACTCTCTCACACCTGAACTAAAGGGTGCTAACACTCAACCGCACCTGGGTTCACTCACATTCAAACTCACTCACACTCAAATCGCTCACGCTCAGAATCACTCAATCATTTTGTTTTGGTGGTCCAATACCCCCTCGCTCTTCCACTGGTGTTTCCCTCATCTCTCCTCGAAAGTGCCCAGAAAAATTCAGACGCCGCGCCCTCGACGTTCAAGAATCACGCTCTCGATGTGGCCTTTCTCACGATCTACATGGGAATCGCGCTACCGCTCGAGTTCTCCTCGCGATTCATGCAGTACTCACGCTTCAACAACACGCCTTCTCGACCTGGCCGCTTTGGCCCGCTTTCCCGACCCGCCCGCTATGGGTCTGCCCACCCGATCTGCCCGTCTGGTTCTACCACTTGTTTTCTGTTCCTTGCCCCCTTCCTGCTAATTTCTCTCGTGCTCCATTATTTTCCCTCCCCCCTCCACCCGTCTTCTCTTCCCTTGTTTTAGGGGCTGCACTAACTGCACGTGGCAGGTAAGGAAGCTATACCCCCAAGGGGGTACAATCGAAGACGACGAGGGCGGGTACCCAGGGTTTGGGATATACGCATTGAGTGGGACGTGAGCAGATAGGAGCGAACAGTCTTATAATGATAGTTGTTTTTGGTGGTGATGGTGGTGTCTTCGTCCTCGCCCGCAACCCGCCCGCAACCCAACCGCGACCCACCCGCGACCCACCCCGCGCCCGCCCCCTCACTCTTATCCGCAACTGCGGGGCGCTATGCCGATGGTAAACCAGGACGCCATACAAGCAAGCAACCAAGGCATCAAGATTGCCATCCAGCCGACACAACGTAGGCCTGCGGGAATAGGCGAAGCGATTGGGTAAACTCTTTGCTTCCAGACCCCTGCACATGAGCAACTCAACCCCTGCAAAAAATATTAACCGAACTCCATAAACAGAATCGCTCTGCGGTCTGAGAGAACTAGCGCAGGTGCAATTGCCTATTTTTTTCGACTGCTGTCGTGCCAGCTGACTCTTCTTGCCATCTTCTCCGCCGACAGCTGCCACAATAGCATACAGGACGGCAGCTGCGAAGGGCGCCCGAGGGTGCACGGCTTCCCCCGGGGCCGTAGGCGACCCGAGAAGGAGGAAGAGGAGGACGAGGAGGGGGAGGGGGAGGAGGAGATTGAGAAGGAGGAGGGAGGAGGGAGGAGGAGGAGGAGGAGGAGGAGGAGGAGGAGGAGGAGGAGGCGCCTAAGCCCTTCGGAGAAACCCTCCACCCGAGGGACGCCTCAGGGACGCGTCCCCCAGGCGTCCGATGGCTCCTCCGGCGCAGCGGTGAAAACCGCCCCCCGCGCAGGCCACCTCCTCCGGGATCTGCGGGGGCGGCAGGGCGGTTGCCGGAGCGGACCCCTCCCAGATCACGGTGCGCACACTGCTTTCGGCGACATTCGGCAAGATGGGCACGGCAACTCTGCAGAGCGCATGCAAGCACGGATCCGGCGGCTCCGGATGATCAGCGGCCTCGCGGGCGGCCCGAAGGTGGCATCAAACCACGCGGCTGTCCGGCACAGAATAAATAGCCGTGCGCATCGGCGCTCGCGACAGCCAAAGGCACGGCATCGGCACGAGGTTCGGGGGTCCGCGCGGCGGAGTGCCTCGGTCGGCGCTGGGCTCCACCCCGCGGTCCCGGCCATCGCTCTGGCGACGCACAGGGGACGAGGGGTGGAAGGTGGAAGGGCCCAGCGTCGACACAAAAAGTCTGCGCCGACGTTCGAAAGCTTGTGCTGACGTTGTTGTTGTTGTTGTTGTTGATGTTGTTGCTGTTGTTGATGTCGTTGATGTTGTTGCTGCTGCTGTTGTTGATGATACTGTTGCGGTTGTTGCGGTTGTGATTGTTGCTGCTGTTTCACACCAGTCCACTAGACCCGACTCGTCCAAGAGAGGAGAAAGGTGGATGAGGTAGGGTGAGGAGTAGGAGGAAGAGGAGGAGGAGGAAGGAGGAGGAGAAAGAGCTGCTCGTCCACTGGCACGTTCTAGCTCGAGCCGGCCCTGGAGCGTCAAGCCGCTGAGGACGGGGGCAGGCCCGGCACCGTGCCTGCGCAGCAGCGGGCGACTGCCGAGCCCGCGTGCGAGAAAAAGTGCATCCATCCACTGCTGGATGGGAGAGCGGCTGGCCATGGTGGACCCCAAAGCGTTGAGGCACTCATGCTGGTGGGGTGCAGCCGTGCGGCGTGAGCGGTGCGGTGCGAGCCGCGCGGCACGAGCGGCGCAGGGGGGATGTGCCGCTCGTGTGCGATGCGACCTCCGCAGCGTGAGCTGCGCGTCGCAAGCCGTGCGGTGCGAGCTGCACGGTGCAGAGCGAGGCCGCCCACGCAGGGCGCGAGGCGCCCGCGAGGCGCCCGGGGAGGGCGCCCGCGCGGCGAGGCCTCGGGCGGGCCCGCGCAGGCCACGCAGCGCCCAGGGAGGGCGCCCCACGAGGCGGGATCGTGGCGAAGCCTCAAGTCGGGCGTGTCCCCCCCGCAGGGGGGATCTTGGACGAAAAGTCTGGAATGCTCCACGAGGGAGGCCCCAGAGATGCCCCGAGAGCGCGCAAGAAAACATCGTCCCCGGACTGTGCTTCGACCGTCTCTGAACATCCCCCCTGCAGAGGGGCGGGCCCGACGCGAGCGAGGCCCCGGGCGGACCCACCCCACCGGGGCACGAAGGCGCCCTCGGACGGCGCCCGCGGAGGGCGGGGGGGGCGCGGGCAGAGGCCCGCGGCACAGCCCACCCCGCGGGGCACAGGGGGCGCCCCCGGCGGGCGCCCACAAGGGCGCGCCCACGGGCGGGGGCGGGGGCGCGACCTCGTCGGACCCGCCCAGGGCACGAGGGGTGCCCGCGGCACGAGGGGCGCCCACGAAGGCGCGCCCACGAAGGCGCGCCCACCGGGCGGGGGGCGGGGGCGAGACCTCGGCGGGACCCGCCCGGGGCACGAGGGGTGCCCACGGCACGAGGCGCCCACCGAGCGCCCACGGGCGGGAGCGTGGCCTGAGGCCTCGGCGGACAGCTGCGAGGACAGCTTGGCGGCGCGCACAAAGGGGTGGAGGGAGGGGGGAGGGCTTCTTAGAAGGAGGCTGCTTCTTAGAAGGCGCAGGCCTTACATCTATAGATAAAGCCCGCGCCTTCTAAGAAGCAGGGGTGCTTCTGCGCGCGGCTAAACAGCGGCAGCCAACTTGCAAGCATCGTCTGGGGAATGGGGCGTGTATTAGGCGCCGCGGCGCTGTAAAATGTCCGGTGCTGCACAAGAGCACCTCAGCCCGAAGCGTTATAGCTCCTGCACGGGCGGAAGCAGATAGCAAGAGACCGCTGAGTTCTCCTGCAGCATCGTCGGCGCACGTTCCCTCCCTCTCTCCCTCCCTCTTTCTCTCTCCCTCTCTCTCTCTCTCTCTTTCTCTCTCTCCCTCCCTCCCTCTCTCCCTCCCTCTCTCTTTCTCTCTCTCTCCCTGCCTCTCTCCCTCCCTGCCTCTCTCTCTCTCTCTCTCTTTCTCTCGCTTTCACTCTCTCTCCAAGGCTCTGTACCGCCCGTGCGCCTCAGCGAATCGGCAAGGCTATGTGCGAGCCAGCGTGCCAGCTGTAAGCTTAGAAGATTATTCTACACCAGAAGCTCAATACTCGAGCAGGGACCGGCCGCCCCGGCATTCCTGTAGTCCTACCACGAAATGCTCTCAGAACCCAAACATGTTCGAATAACAAAACGATGTTCTTAGAACATGAAACCCATGTGTTAAACCAAGACAGTCCCAACCGGAAATGTTTTGATAACATCTCGTGGAAACCACAAGAGGTTCTTAGAACATTGGTTCGTAGGGCTATAGGCGGGCCAGGACGCTTCGCCACTGCTTGAAGTACAGGAACCGCAACAATCACTGCGTCAGATTCCCTGTGAACATCGCTGAGCCGCCTCCTCCGTTGCAGACCACTGCGATCCCTTTTACGAGAAGGCTCAGTAGGGGACTGCCGCCAGCGGACATGCTGGATTCGGAAAACTTGAAGGGGCCCTGGGACACACAAATAAATACACACAAATAAAATGATTTCCGTATATTTTCCCATGTTATCTGGGTCGTTGTCTTCCCCCCCGCTTCCCATATTTACCTAACAGCGAAGACTGACAGGTTTCTAGTAGTGTCAAAAGAAAGCATCTTGACTCCCCAGGGGGGTCTGGGCGGGTGCCGGGGAGAACCCACGAAAGTCGTTTTTAGCAAACAGTTACACACTTCGTGGTCTTCGAGGTCCCAGAACTCCATTCCCGGGCCACATTCTGAATGCCCGGAGCCAACTGTAGGCCACTTCGTGCTCTTCGAGTTCCCAGAACTCCATTCCCGGGCCACATTTTGAATGCCCGGAGCCAACTGTAGGCCACTTCGTGCTCTTCGAGTTCCCAGAACTCCATTCCTGCGCATGATTTTGAATGCCCGGAGCCAACTGTAGGCCACTTCGTGGTGTTCGAGTTCCCAGAACTCCATTCCTGGGCATGATTTTGAATGCCCGGAGCCAACTGTAGGCCACTTCGTGTTCTTCGAGTTCCCAGAACTCCAGTCCCGGGCCACATTTTGAATGCTGAGGCAGGCTGATGCTGAGGCTGAGGCAGGCTGAGGCTGAGGCAGGCTGAGGCTGAGGCCGAGGCTGAAGGCACACGGAGGCTGAGGCTGAAGCAGGCTGAGCCTGAGGCTGAGGCAGGCTGAGGCTGAGGCTGAGGCAGGCTGATGCTGAGGCAGGCTGAGGCAGGCTGAGGCTGAGGCTGAGGCTGATGCAGGCTGAGGCTGAGGCAGGCTGAGGCTGAGGCCGAGGCTGACGGCAGACTGAGGCTGAGGCTGAAGCAGACTGAGGCTGAGGCTGAGGCAGGCTGAGGCTGAGGCTGAAGCAGGCTGATGCTGAGGCAGGCTGAGGCTGAGGCTGAGGCTGATTCAGGCTGAGGCTGAGGCAGGCTGAGGCTGAGGCCGAGGCTGAAGGCAGACTGAGGCTGAGGCTGGAGCAGGCTGAGGCTGAGGCTGAGGCAGGCTGAGGCTGAGGCTGAGGCAGGCTGATGCTGAGGCAGGCTGAGGCTGAGGCTGAGGCTGATGCAGGCTGAGGCTGAGGCAGGCTGAGGCTGATGCCGAGGCTGAAGGCAGACTGAGGCTGAGGCTGAAGCAGGCTGAGGCTGAGGCTGAGGCAGGCTGATGCTGAGGCAGGCTGAGGCTGAGGCTGAGGCAGGCTGATGCTGAGGCAGGCTGAGGCTGAGGCTGATGCAGGCTGAGGCTGAGGCAGGCTGAGGCTGAGGCCGAGGCTGAAGGCAGACTGGGGCTGAGGCTGAAGCAGGCTGAGGCTGAGGCTGAGGCAGGCTGAGGCTGAGGCTGAGGCTGAGGCAGGCTGATGCTGAGGCAGGCTGAGGCTGAGGCTGAGGCTGATGCAGGCTGAGGCTGAAGCAGGCGGAGGCTGAGGCCGAGGCTGAAGGCAGGCTGATGCTGAGGCTGAAACAGGCTGAGGCTGAGGCTGAGGCAGGCTGAGGCTGAGGCTGAGGCAGGCTGATGCTGAGGCAGGCTGAGGCTGAGGCTGAGGCTGATGCAGGGTGAGGCTGAGGCAGGCTGAGGCTGAGGCCGAGGCTGAAGGCAGACTGAGGCTAAGGCTGAAGCAGACTGAGGCTGAGGCTGAGGCAGGCTGAGGCTGAGGCTGAAGCAGGCTGATGCTGAGGCAGGCTGAGGCTGAGGCTGAGGCTGATGCAGGCTGAGGCTGAGTCAGGCTGAGGCTGAGGCCGAGGCTGAAGGCAGACTGAGGCTGAGGCTGAAGCAGGCTGAGGCTGAGGCTGAGGCAGGCTGAGGCTGAGGCTGAGGCAAGCTGATGCTGAGGCAGGCTGAGGCTGAGGCTGATTGCAGCTGAAGGCTGCGGCAGGCTGAAGCTGAAGTCGCGTTAGGACACACACGGGGCAGACGTGGAGGCTGAGCTGAATCAGATCTCATGAGGCTGAGGCTGTGCGTGCAGGCTGGCTGAGGCTGAGGCGGCTGATGTGAGGCAGGCTGAGGCTGAGCTATGACTGCGACTGCCGTTTTTTGATATTATATGCCACTGCGACTGTCATCGCGAATGCGACTACGACTGCGAGAACAGCAGAATTCTACAACTGGATTCTCATCTGAATCTGAAGGGGAATGCTTCCAGATATGCTCCTACTACACATCGCTGTTAGGTTGCTTTGCAGGGATAATTTCCTATATTTTCTGGGAATCGGCGATTAATTGTGTCTGTGTGATTTTTCCCCTCCTGATTATATGAGAAGGCTCAGCAAGGGACTGCCGCCAGCGGACATGCTGGATTCGGAAAACTGAACTCCTGCGTCTGCGGAGCCATGGATTGACTTCAGCACCGGCGACTCTCGGCAGTAAACTCCCTCAGGAGCCAGGAGTCCGAGTCGCCCTTGCTCGGCCTCGGCCCCTCGCGTCGCCAACCGACCACGGCCGAAGCTCGCTGCAGAGATCCGCCGCCACCATAACCAGAGGCCCAGCTGCCCTACAGATCCGTCTTCAAGAGCTCCCACCTTTGCGCTTCGCGCTGCGCGAAGCGCGAAGTGCGAATAACTTCGGGGCGGTATAGATCACCGGGGGCCTTGGCTACCCTAGGCCCTACCCAAGGCCCTAGGCTTCCCAAGGGTAGGCCCTACCCAAGGCCCTAGGCTTCCCAAGGATAGGCCCTACCCAAGGCCCTAGGCTTCCCAAGGGTAGGCCCTACCCAAGGCCCTAGGCTTCCCAAGGGTAGGCCCTACCCAAGGCCCTAGGCTTCCCAAGGGTAGGCCCTACCCAAGGCCCTAGGCTTCCCAAGGGTAGGCCC
>CAUYUJ010006991.1:458937-478937 GCA_963575745.1 Prorocentrum cordatum
AGGCCCTACCCAAGGCCCTAGGCTTCCCAAGGGTAGGCCCTACCCAAGGCCCTAGGCTTCCCAAGGGTAGGCCCTACCCAAGGCCCTAGGCTTCCCAAGGGTAGGCCCTACCCAAGGCCCTAGGCTTCCCAAGGGTAGGCCCTACCCAAGGCCCTAGGCTTCCCAAGGGTAGGCCCTACCCAAGGCCCTAGGCTTCCCAAGGGTAGGCCCTACCCAAGGCCCTAGGCTTCCCAAGGGTAGGCCCTACCCAAGGCCCTAGGCTTCCCAAGGGTAGGCCCTACCAAAGGCCCTAGGCTTCCCAAGGGGTAGCCCTAGGGTAGCCCTAGGGGTGGGCCCCAGGGGTAGCCGGACCCCTTTGTAGCGGGAATCCGAGCCGGCAGCATCCCTCCTCCCTCCTCCCTCCGCACGCCTCCTCCCTCCTCCCTCCTCACTCCGTCCGCCCGCCTCCTCCCTCCCCCCTGCTCCCGCCGCCTCCTCCTCCTCCGCCGCCACCTCCTCCTCCTCCTCCTCCTCCTCCTCCTCCTCCACCTCCTCCTCCTCCCTCGCTACTCTCTCGATCCCCTGCTTCCCCCCCCCCCCGCTCCCCCTTCCGAGGGCAGGGCGCCCGCGCCGCCCCCCGGCGACCGCGGCCCCGGCGCCGCAGACCCCCCCTCGCAGACCCCCCCTCTGGGACCCCCCCTCGCTGACCCCCCCTCGCAGACCCCCCCTCGCTGACCCCCCCTCGCTGACCCCCCCTCTGGGACCCCCCCTCGCTGACCCCCCCTCTGGGACCCCCATCGCTGACCCCCTGACCCCATCGCTGACCCCCCTCGCAGACCCCCCCTCGGGACCCCCCCTCGCTGACCCCCCCTCTGGGACCCCCCCTCTGGGACCCCCCCTCGCTGACCCCCCCTCGCTGACCCCCCCTCTCCGGTCTATCCTAGGGTTGATGCCTTTAGTCGGGCGGGCGGGCGGGACATTAAAGGCATTGATTGCTTGCTTGTGTGGTGGATTACCAATTGCTTCCCGTTGGTACCGGATTACGAGTAGATTCCATTTGTGGCGGATTACAAGCTGATTCCTTTTGTCGGGCGGGCGGGCGGGACATTAAAGGCATTGATTGCTTGTGTGGCGGATGGCAAACTGATTCTTATTGTGGCAGATTACACATTGATTCCTTTTGTCTGGCGGGCGGGCGGGACATTAAAGGCAATGATTGCTTGTTTGGTGAATTGCGAATGGATTCCCTTTGGCAGCGGATTTTCAACTTATTCCTTTGGTCGGGCGCCTTTTGCCGGGCGGGCGGGCGGGACATTGAAGGCAATAATTGCTTGTGTGGTGAATTACACATGGATTCCCTTTGGCAGCGGATTGCAAACTTATTCCTTTGGTCGGGCGGGCGGGCGGGACATTAAATGCATTGATTGCTTTCGTGGCGGATTACAAAGTGATTCCATTTGGCAGCGGATTGCAAGTTGATTACTATTGTGGCGGATTACAAGCTGATTCCTTTTGTCGGGCGGGCGGGCGGGACATTAAAGGCATTGCTTGCTTGTGTGGCGGATTACACATACAGAAGGCCCCAGGCTTCCCAAGGATAGGCCCTACTGGACACCCTAGGGTAGCCCTAGGGTACCCCTAGGGGTAGGCCCCAGAGGTAGCCCTAGGGTAGCCCTAGGGGTAGGCCCCAGAGGTAGCCCTAGGGTAGCCCTAGGGGTAGGCCCTAGGGGTAGCCCTAGGGTAGCCCTAGGGGTAGGCCCTAGGGGTAGCCCCAGGGTAGCCCTAGGGGTAGGCCCTAGGGTAGCCCTAGGGTAGCCCTAGGGGTAGGCCCTAGGGTAGCCCTAGGGGTAGGCCTAGGGGTAGCCCTAGGGTAGCCCTTCCTTGGGTGATCTATAAGGAGGCTGAGGCTGAGGCAGGCTCAGGCTGAGTCAGGCTGAGGCTGAGGCCGAGGCTGAAGGCAGACTGAGGCTGAGGCTGAAGCAATCTGAGGCTGAGGCTGAGGCTGAGGCTGAGGCTGAGGCTGATGCTGAGGCAGGCTGAGCTGAGGCAGCAGCTGAGGCTGCTGGCTGAGGCTGAGGCTGAGGCGAGGCTGAGGCAGACTGAGGCTGAGGCTGAGCAGGCTGAAGGCTGAGGCAGGCTGAGGCTGAGGCAGGCTGAGGCTGAGGCTGAGGCAGGCTGAGGCTGAGGCTGAGGCTGACTGCGACTGCCGTTGCCACTGCGACTGTCATCGCGAATGCGACTACGACTGCGAGAACAGCAGAATTCTACAACTGGATTCTCATCTGAATCTGAAGGGGAATGCTTCCAGATATGCTCCTACTACACATCGCTGTTAGGTTGCTTTGCAGGGATAATTTCCTATATTTTCTGGGAATCGGCGATTAATTGTGTCTGTGTGATTTTTCCCCTCCTGATTATATGAGAAGGCTCAGCAAGGGACTGCCGCCAGCGGACATGCTGGATTCGGAAAACTGAACTCCTGCGTCTGCGGAGCCATGGATTGACTTCAGCACCGGCGACTCTCGGCAGTAAACTCCCTCAGGAGCCAGGAGTCCGAGTCGCCCTTGCTCGGCCTCGGCCCCTCGCGTCGCCAACCGACCACGGCCGAAGCTCGCTGCAGAGATCCGCCGCCACCATAGCCAGAGGCCCAGCTGCCCTACAGATCCGTCTTCAAGAGCTCCCACCTTTGCGCTTCGCGCTGCGCGAAGCGCGAAGTGCGAATAACTTCGCGCTCTCGCGCCGCGTCCCAGGGGAGAAAAGGAGGATGAGGAGGAATCGGAGCCGAACCGCGAAGCGCAAATAACTTCGCGCCCTCGAGGGCGCCCTTGCGTCTCAGAGCCCAGCTGCTCCTCGGGCCTCCAGGAGGTCCAGGACGCACGGCGTCGGCCTGCGCCGCGCTGCAAGAGCGAGGGGCGAGCCTGCCCCCTCCTCTCTATGGGCACTGCTGGCTGCGAGCCGCGCGCCACAGACGCTCTCCGGAACGCCCCCGGGTTCCGCCCAGGAGCATGGATCGGCGGTGGACAAACCCCCTTTTAGTAAACCTCCCCTTAGTGAAAACGGCCTGGGACCGAAACCGACAAACCTGGACCCGCAAAAATGACGGACGCGACGCCCTCTCGCGAACCGAGAACGGCCAATTCCTTAATCGACGTGTCAAGGTAGGAGGTCTATCCACCTCCGGAGCCTGATCGATACACCTAGCCACTTGGGGAAACCGTGTCCCAAACTGCGCGCGGATCCCGATCACTGAGTCCGAGGGGTCTGCTGCGTAGGGGTGCTCGATCCGGCACTCGACGGGCAATTGGTCCGGGGAGTCTGCTGAGCGGACGAGCTCGACGCGGTGGCAGACGACTGGGTTTTGTGCACGTGGTTCGGCTTGAGCTGTGTCACGCGCCCACGTACCTTGAAGTGCTGGTGGTGGCACTTCTTGCACCAGATGCCGAAGTTGCAGCGGCCGTGGTGGTTGTAGCTGCACGGCCTGCACTCCCCGTCGAAGTGCCCGCCGCTGCCCAGGCTCGGCAGGCCCGTCGAGGAGGCCTTCAGCTTGTCGCTGAGCCTGGTCAGCGGGCTCGGCAGGATGACGGACTCGGCCGCGCCGTCACCGAGGGAGCAGCTGGACGACGAGAGGGGCTCGGAGGACTTGGACAGGGAGGAGTGCCAGGACGGCTCCTCCTGGCCGCCAGCACTGGGCTCGCGGCACGCTGGGGACGGCAGGATGTTGGCGGGGCGGCCCGAGTAGAGATGATGCTGCCTCTTGCACGGCGGCCACGAGTGGGAGGACGCTTTGCGCGAGCGCGGCTCGGAGACGTGCAGGAAGGTGCCCTCCTGGCCAACGTGCAGCAGCGCCGCCGGCTTCGCGAGGTCGGCGGAGCCCACCGCCATCAGGCGGGTCTCCTGTGGAGGACCCAAAAACGGCATCAACACACACGTCGCTCATTTCTAATCCTGCTCATTTCTGACTGTGTTTGTTTCCAATTGTTCCTGGCCCCCTAGTGGCCAGGAAGTGGCTAAAAAATCCAAGAACTTTCGAATAATTCGACATTAACCATGTGTAACCTCTCGCAGCTCCGAACGGATTCCTGGGATCGACGCAGGACCCCCCTCAATGGCGCGCGGGGCGCGCCGGGGGTGGCGCCCGAGGTGCCGCCAGGGGACGCAGCGCAGACCCAGGAAATTCGCGCGGCATTCCAATCAATTATGATTATGAAATGTGCTCTTCTCCGGTCCTCTGGGCCCTGTGCGACAAGGATGGAGTAGCGCGCGGACTGCCTCACCGAGACAGACGCCCGCCCGCGCGGCTTCTCGGCGGGGGGCGCCACTCGCGAGACGCTGTGGACCCGAACGGGTTGCGTCCCGTCTCCTCGGGAAACAACAAAAGCACCGATGCCGCGACTCCCTGGACCTCTCTCGGGGTGGGCTCTGACCAGACTGTCGAGGCGCAGCCAGCGGTGGCGACGAAGGCCTCCTGGCAGGCCGCAAACAAAAAAAGAAAGAAACGCACTTTACTCCTCCGACTTCCGTGAACCATGACGTTGTGGATCTCCGGGTGCAGGCTTGCGGCCGGCACGAACGTCTGCGTCAGGACGCCCTTGGACCCGGCGACCGGCATGGGGTGGTCGGTTGTCATCGTGAGCTGCGTCCCGTCCGCGAGGGCAACGTCCACCCAGTCCAGGGACCGAGTATCCTGGCTGAGTTGCACAATGCTTCCTTTTCCTCCTCCTCCTCCTCCTCCTCCTCCTCCTCCTCCTCCTCCCCCTCTTCCTCCATCCTTCCCCTTTTCTTTGTCCTCTTTGCTGTGACCTCTGTACTCTTTCCTCTCTTCTCGTGCGACAGCAACGGCAACACCTCGAATGAATGATACTCCAGGTCGGATACCTGGCAAGAAAACAACAGGAAAACACCACCTCTAAGTAAGAATCACTTGCGCTCACCAGTATCGATTGAGACCTGATCTTTGTCCGGATGCAAGCGGGTTTTTGCAGGCGTCTCATGCTGCGAACGCTGGCAATCGCAGGTTGCCCGCAATCCCTTCGAATTTGGACGACCGGAACTACACTAGTTCTTGTGCAAGACAGGCAAAGGAGAATATGCGAGCGAGGGGAACACAGGAGAGCCACAAATTTGTAACCCAACCGCTGCAGCACGCCTTGGTCCAGACTCGAGTGTCCAGGACAGTCTCTAGGATGAGGGCGCCTGGACCGATACCCTGAACCCAAGACGGGAGGCGGCTTGGACCCAGCAGTGCCTCGAAACACGAGGCCCGACCAATTAAATACGAGCACCACCCCATCATTCAGCAATCAGTTCTCCGCCCCCCCTCCTTATCCTTTCTCTTTCGTCTCCTCACCTCTCTAGAACGATCGAATTATCCGCCACCGTGCCCTGAGGCACGAGTTGGAGCGTCCACAAGTCCTTTGCCTGATCTCGTGGGCCTCAGCCGTCAGTCCTGAGGATTACGAAACAGGCCCAGACCCCTAGCTCCCAAATTCTGTTGGGGTGCGCCGCGCTTCGCCGCATGACTTCTCCAGGCCCACCAAGGCCCCAACACGGGCCAAGAGGGCCCCAAGCGGCTCCCAGGACGGTCCAGGAGGGCCCCGAATCGCCGAACAATCTTTCCAAGATGCCCAGGATGGCCCCCAGTCGAATGACATAAAAAAAACCATACGTCCCAAGATGCCTCCAAGAGTCCTCCCAAGAGGGCCCGAAAGGTCAAACACACTGATTCCCCATAGGTCTTCCATAATTCGAGCTCCTGGCGCTCCAGCGCGTCCCAAAAAAAAACCCAAGACCGCCCCAAGACGGCCCCAGATGCGCCCAAAACAGCCCAAGAGGGCCTCAGGACGGCCCCGAGAGGGGGAGAACGGGCCGAACAACCGAGCCGTCCGTCCCAACAAAGTACTCGTGAGGCTTCGTCTCCCTCACCCAAGGCCCGCAGCGGATCTCGCCAACAGGCCCACGCCGCGCCCCAACACAGCCTGAATCAAGGATCCTCAACCTTGTCGCGCCAATCACCGTAGCGCTTCAGCTTGGCGCCCGCGGCGAACTGGCACCTGCATCTGCACCTCCTCGAGCGACTGGTTCGTCCCCGGATGGCGCCCCGCCAGGATCCGATCTCTGCGCTTCCTCTTGGGGGCCTCCTTCGCCGACGCGCCTCCCCGCGCTTGGGGCTCTGGGCGCTGGGCGCCGAACACAGCCCTCCTCCTGGCTGAATGCGCCCCGCACACGGTGCACATCCCATGCGGGCCACGCACCTTGACGCTGTTCCCCCACCACCCGCCTGCGGCCCGCCACCGTCCGCTGGCCTCTCGCCTATCCCGCCGACAGCCGCCGCCCCGGCCGCCGCCGCCAATGCCGCGCACACCTCCAGCGAACCCGCCGCCGTTCATCTGGCCCCCGAGGTCCTCCACATCGGTGGCTTGCAGTCGGCGTCCCTTAGCTTCTTGCGCATCCGCGCCGACCGCTGCCCTCGTCCCGCAGCGCGCGCACGATCTACTAGCCCTTTTGCTCGACCATGCGCCTCGTGAGGGGCAGCAGTGTGTTTTTGTTTTCTTCGTCGGCCTCCCTGGCTCCCTCTTCGGAACGTGTGGCCATTCTCCCGCTATTTTCTGGCACCACCAACCTATGTTCTGCACGGCTCATCTCGCCTTCGCGCGCAGCTCCGCCAGCGCCGGGTGCTTGCAGAAGTTCGGGCCCTCCTCGGAGCAAGCCTTCGTTAGCAGGTCCACCAAGCCGCTGCCCCTCGCGACCCTGAGCTCCTCGCCTCCAAACTTCTCGATCCTGGGCTCCGACCGACGCGTCATCACGTGATGCGCCGCGTGGGTCTCGAGCCCCAGGTCCTCCTCTGCGCCAGATGCATCGCCACAGGTCCGCATGCGGCCGCCTCCAGCCAATGCACCGCTCCACCTCTCTCTGCCCTCGTCGTCCGTGGAGATCTTGCAGGGCGGCAGGGCGTGCATCAGCACCCCGACGGAAGCCCGCAGCTCCGCCCTCGCCACCGCCCACTGCGCTGGCACCGTGCACGACAGGGGGGGCCCACATCTGCACCGTCGCCGCTCCCACTTCGTCCAGCGACATCGCCGCCCACCCTGTCTGCGCCCACTCGTTGTAGCCCAGCATGCAGTCGTCACGCGCGATGGTCGCCCATGAGAAGCTCGTCGTCGCCCTGCCTGACACCGCGGCCGTGGTGGTCCTCACCGGCCGCCTCGAAGCTCCTCTCCGCCTCGGGGTTCTTGGCCATAGGGCCTCCAAGGCGCCAAAGATGACCTCCAAGACCACCCTGAGGCGCCCCAGGAGGGCCTCAAGACGGCCCAGAGAGGCTACCAGGACGGCTCCCGACGGCGTCGGACGGGCCAGGAACGCCGCGGGACGGCCAACGAAGCCCCCAAGAGGCCCAATGAGGCTCCCAGAGGGCCTCCAGCAGGCCCCAAAGAAGCTCCCAGGAAACCCCAAGAATGACCCCAGAAATTCCCAGGAGGTCTCCTCATCCTTTTCCTCACCCTCTGTTTTCCTCCCTCTCCTCATCCCCCTTTTCCTCCCCCACGTGTTCCTCGCCGGGTTTCCACAACGGCTGGGGGAAAGCATGGTCCAATACCGTGGCGAAGCGCTGCCTCAACGTCTGGCTACACAGGCGTATCTACAAAGCAAGGCGCTGCGATTCGTCTTGAACCTCTTCAATCCTACGTGCACACAAGTCCCCCCGCTCCCACTGAAGACGTGCTGAAGATGGCGCACCCCCTTTCCACGTAATGCGACTTCAAAAGACGCCGGTGCGCAATACTGTTTTTGATGCGCTGCTCCAATCCGAATGCTAGCGGTCCTTTCAAAATGGTGTTCCCGCTTCACTGTGGGCGTCACATTCGACTTGGAACCTTGCTCCCGTCGTTCAGAATGGCGCTCCCGCCCCATCCCGGGCCACACCTCTGGATCACTTTGTTTCTTCGTCGTTGTCGTTCCATTCCTTTCCCCTCCTTTGCTTTGACATGGTCCTCCTGCTCCTCCTGTCCATCCTGCTACTGCTGCTGGAAACTCATTGTGTTTCACGCTCTTCATAATTATCGTTGTCCTCCATCTCGTCTGCCTCCTCTTCCTCCAAGGTAAACAACTTCTTCTTCTAAAACTCGCGAAGAATACGATTACGTCCTTGTGGATCTTCCAGGTCCGCTGTAACACCCGATGGCGGATACACCGATGTATCTATATGTATAGACAGGGAAAGATAGCAAGACAGAGAGAGAGAGGGAAAGAGAAACAAAAAAGAGGGAGAAAAAAAAGAAAGAGAGAGAAAGAGAGGTACATTGGCGCAGCGGGACGGGATGGGAGGGAGGGGTGGGGTGTCGAATGTGCCGCGCACGCAGTCAGGTTACCTACAGTAGCTCTTGTTTGTTCTCTTCCACTTTCCATACTTGAACCAATGTAAAGACTAAATTCTTCTCGCCCCCCAAAAAGACAGCCGGCAAATCAAGCGCCCCCCTCCGCATAATGTTATCAAGCCCCTGTTGGACTCTTGCTTTGAAAATGGCATCGTCGTTTCCAACCTTCCTTCTCCCCATCCTCCCTCCTGCGTTCTCTTCTCTCAACTTCTCTTCCAGCTATTTCCTACCTGTCTTACCTCCCTATGCCCGGGGGGCTGCGGACTGCGAAACTGCCGCCACTGTCGGGAGCTTCCAGGGGGGTCCATCACAACGGGCTCCTACGGGGAGCCAGACCCGACCTCGCCAGGCATGGAGGGCTTCGAACTGCAACGCGCTCGCAACTTGCGAAGGCTGCTGGGGGGTCCATAATATTTGGGTCCCGCAGGGGATTCATAATAGACCTCGCCATCCCTGGGCGGGTGCGAACTGCGACTGTCTCCACTTTCGGGGACAGCATCAAAGGGAGCCCCGCCGGGGACTCGGATCAGACCTCGCCATCCCTGGGTTGCATGGTCAACTTTAGCGTGGAACTCCCAAGACATAGTGCGGTGCGGGGACGGGTGCGCGGAAGGGCGAACAAGTGGGTGCGCGAACGAAGCGCGCAACGATCGCCTAAAACTAAACCATTGCATGTTTTGTTACATTCTCACCCGCGTGCGCTCGACCTCCGTAGTTCCGGTTCCCCGATATTATGTCTGCGGTTCCCCCGCGCGCTTCCTGCGCGCCCTCGCATCCCCCTCAAAGGGCTTGGACGGCGGGGGCACGGGATGGCGAGAGGAAGAGGAGGAACAAAACGTCTACGAGAAGCGGGTTCCAGGAGGAGGGTGGGAGAGGGAGAGGGACAGGAGGAGGAGGAGGAGGAGGAGGAGGAAGAGGAGAAGGAGGACCTGATGCATATAAGGGACCCGAGGGAAGTAGGACGACGAGGGGGGAGCGGAGGAGAGGGAAAACGACGAGGAGGAGAGAACGAGGATGAAGAGCATGATGGGGGGCGGAACACACGTTGGGGAAATGGCCAAGCAACACGTACTGATGCTGCGTCGGGTGTCCCCTCTCAATTAAGCTGCGTGCTGATACGCACCCCCGGTCAAGGCAACTCGATTGAGCATCGTCTCTGCAACTGTAACGCCGCATCGGCACGGCATAACAGGACGCAGGACGTGGACACTTAGGTAGCAGGTCGTACGACCGCACATTGTGGACACCTTACTGGCAGAACGTCCGAGCGAGCAATGGGGACACATGGGTGGCAGGGCAAAGCGCCTGCTATGACCTACTAGGTCTACAAAGCCCTGACCCCCAAAAATGCCCCCCAGGAGGACGCGACGATGGCCCCAAGACGCATCCAAGACGCTCCTAGAGCGAAAGATCGCAAAGGCGTTGATGTCGACTCCTGTCGTCGTCGTCGATCCTCCCTGACCTCTCCCCTCCGCTTCCGCCATTTCCTCATCCTCCTGCTCTGCCTCCTCCTTGTCCCCCTCCTCCTCCTCCTCCTCCTCCTCCTCCTCCTCCTCCTCCTCATCAAAATCTATCTCCCCTCCTCCTCCACCTCATCTTCATTCGACAAACTCTACGACAACGGATGCGATTTCGAACTGCGCTGCATGCGGCTACGCATCCCTGATCACGCCAACTCTCCAAGTGGCTGTTTCTGGCATGGGTTGGTGGGGGGATGCGCGAAGCGTGAAAAATCTCACCAGCCCTTGATGGCGTGAGTGAACTAGGGAGGCGCTCTGCTAAACCCATTTCTTCCCCTTCGGAGAGGGCGGGGCCCCTCCCCGCGCACCCTTTCCTTGGATCTGGACGGGGCGTTTCGCGAGAATTTGAAGCACCCTGGATGGCCCGAAGATGGCTCAAAGAGAGATCCAGAGAACTCCACGTGGCCCCCAAGATCGCTCAAGCCCAAGATTGTGCAATCTAGCTGCCAAGATGCTTCCAGGCGCCCTCAAGACCGCCCAACGACGGCTCCAAGTGCCGCCCTCCGAGCCCCCCAAGGAGGCCCCAAGGAGGCCCAAATCATTCAAAACCGTTGTGTGAACCTCAATGTGTTTGGTCTTCTCGCCTTTTGACGTCCGGTGGGCTGTTGAGGCCTCAACATGGCTCCAGGATGGCCCAAGAGGGCCCCAAGAGGGGCCCAGGAAGGCCCCAATACCCCCCATAAGAGTGCACTGCCCTGTGGGGAGCCTGCTATCCCACCGAACGGGATAGAAGATGGCGCCCCATACGTTATCCCATGGAGTGGGATAGCCGCTCTGGCGAGGTCCCACATTCTCGGAACAGATGGTGCCCTAGAGGTTAACCCACTTTGTGGGTTAGAAGATGGCGCCCACTTGGTGGGATGCAGGTGGCCCCAGGAGACTCCAAGAGCCCAAGAGGGCCTCAAAGGACCACCAACAGGCTAGCGGCTATTCCCAAGAAAGCCCATGAAAGATCAATGATTTTGGGTGCGGCCCAGAAGCGTGGACACGGGCCTGTTCACGGCCAGTTCGCCGTGACGCACGGCCGTGTTCGCGGTCAGGTGGCCGTGAACACGGCCTCCTGGAGCCATCGCGGGGCCTTCGCGGGGCCATGTTGGAGGCCTCCCGGCCCCTGTTGGTGGTCCTTTGAGGCCCTCTTGGGCACTTGGAGTCTCCTGGGGCCACCTGCATCCCACCAAGTGGGCGCCATCTCTACCCCACAAAGTGGGATAACCTCCAGGGCACCATCTGTCCGAGAATGTGGGACCTCGCCAGAGCGGCTATCCCACTCCATGGGATAACGTATGGAGCGCCATCTTCTATCCCGTTCGGTGGGATAGCAGGCTCCCCACAGGGCAGTGCACTCATTTGGGGGGTGTTGGGGACGTCGTGGACCCCTCTTGGGGCCTTCTTGGGCCATCCTGGAGCCATGTTGAGGCCTCAACAGCCCATCGGAAGCCAAAAGGCGAGAATGCCAAACACATTGAAGTTTACACAACGGACTTGAATGTTTTGGACCTCTTTGGGGCCTCCTTGGGTAGCTCGGAGGGCACTTGGAGCCGTCGTTGGGCGGTCTTGAGGGCGCCTGGAAGCATCTTGGCAGCTATATTGAACGATCTTGGGCTACCTTGAGCGATCTTGGGGGCCACGTGGAGCTCTCAGGATCTCTCTTTGAGCCATCTTCGGGCCATCCAGGGTGCTTCAACTTCTCGCGAAACGCCCCGTCCAGACCCAGGGGGAGGGGGCGCGGGGAGGAGGACCCCCCTCCCCGAAGGGGAAGACATTGATTTAGCAGAGCGAGCTCCCTAGACCACTCACGCCATCAAAGGCTGGTGTGATTTTGCACTCGTCTCGCATCTCCACCAAACCATTCCAGAAACAGCCACTTGGAGAGTTTGTGTGATCAGGGATGCGTAGCCGCATGCAGCGCAGTTCGAATCGCATCCGTTGTCGTAGATTTTGTGGAATGAAGATAAGGTGGAGGAGGATGGGAAATAATACATATACACATATATCGAGGAGGAGGAGGAGGAGGCGGAGGATGAGGGGGGCAAGGAAGAGGTGGAGCAGGAGGATGAGGAAACGGCGGAAGCGGAGGGGAGACGTCAGGGGGGATCGACGACGACAAGATTCGATATCATCACCTTTGCGATCTTTCGCTCTAGGAGCGTCTTGGATGCGTCTTGGGGCCATCGTCGCGTCCTCCCAGGACGTTGTAGACCTAGTAGATCATAGCAGGCGGTTTGCCCTGCCACCAGTGTGTCCCCATTGCTCGCTCGGACGTTCTGCCACTACGGTGTCCACAAGGTACGCTCGTACGACCTGCTACCTAAGTGTCCACGCCCGGCGTCCTGTTAGGCCGTGCCGATGCGGCGTTGCAGTTGCAGAAACGACGCTCTATCGAGTTGCCTTGACCAGGGGTGTGTATCAGCATGCAGCTGAATGTCCTCCTCTTCCTCTTCCCCCTCGTCGTCCGACTTCCCTCCAGTCCCCTATATGCATCATGCCCTCCTCCTTCTCCTCCTCCTCCTCCTCCTTCTCCTCCTCCTCCTCCCCCTCTCCCTCTCCCTCTCACCCACGTCCTGGAACCCGCTCCTCGTTGACGTTCTCTTCCTCCCCTTCCTCTCGCCATCCCGTGCCCCCGCCGTCCAAGCCCTGTGAGGGGATGCGAGGGCGCGCGGGAAGCGCGCGGGGGAAGTGCTGACATAATATCCAGAAACAAAAATTACGGAGGTCGAGCGCACGCGGGTGAAAATCTAAAAACATGCAACGGTTTAGTTTTAGGGGATCGTTGCGCGTTTCGTTCGCGCACCCACTTGTTCGTCCTTCCGCACCCCCGCCCCCGCACCGTACTAATCCCTGGGGCTTCCACGTGGGATGGCTGCGAACTGCGAAAACGCCGCCACGTTCAAAGCCTGCTGGGGGGTCCAGCGTAGTGGGGCCCAGCCGGGGATCCAGACTAGACCCCACCATACCTACGGGGCTGCGAACTGCGAGCGTGCCGCCTTCTTCGAGGGCCGTTGCGGGTCCAGCAAAGTGGGGCCCCGGCGGGGATGCAGACTAGACGTCGCAATCGCAATCTCTGGGGGGCTGCGAACTGAAAACGCCGTCATTTTCAAAGCCAACGGAGAGACGCCCCGCTGGGGACTCAAATGGACCTCGCCATCCTTGGGGGACCTCGCTCGCTTCCTGCACTACTCATGAACAGTTCCTTGTTCAGGGCGCTGGAGCGACAAGGCGTTGGCGCTGGAGCGACAAGGCGCTGGAGCTCTCTGGCGAAGGCCTCGAGCTCCTGTCGGACGAAACCCTGGGCGTCGCTGACTTCGACCTCGTTAATCTCAGTATCGTTCTGGCCCTCATCGCCGTCATTGTAATCGATCGTGGTGGTCACTTCCTATAGGGTTCTGTGCCCAACTCGCGCTCTGTGACAAGCGCCCCTCGTCCGTTCTGCGTGCCGCCGCCGCCCTTCGGTCCGCCCGAGCCACGAAGCCCCCCGCGGTCCTGGAATCTATTCTCTCGGGAGCGGCCAAGAAGGGGGTGTCCAAGAGGGGGGGGTGCAAATCATGACCGGCGGCACGTGCGCGGCCCAGCGGGGGGGCCAGGGACGTAATAAAAGAAGAAGAGGCGCCACGAAACCTGGGGAGATATCATGGTCCACGCCATGAATTCCCCCCCCCCTAGGCATCACCCCCCTCTGTTCCGCACCTGATTCTCGGGCGGCGGCTGCGACCTTCGAGCTTCCATGACGTGCACGTCTGGAAAGAGCCTGGCCAGTGCCACCCTGATGTCCGTGAGCGTATACCTGTCGCCAAGGAGTGCTGCCACCACTCGCTCTCGACGCTCGATGGCGAAGCAGAATTCCATTGAGAAACAACCAGCCCAGGGCGCCATCGCTATCTGCAGACTGGACTTTATCATCTTCCAATCGCTGGCGCCTTCCTCGAATGAATCTCGGGATAAAGTCCCTGATGCGATCGCCGTGCCTTTGGTTGTAGCGCAGCGACTCGAAGAGTTCGTGCATGGTCTGGCCGTGACGCACGGCATGCTGGGGGCTTAACGCTTGCGTGCTCTAGCGTCTACCGCCGGCAACGAGTTGCCGATGCCGCGCATGAGGTCCGCCAAAACCGCCTCATCTAGGACGTGGCCGTCTTCGTCTTGCTGCTGCGGCACTACGGGGCCTGGCTGTAGCTACTCGCGTGAGATCGTCGTGTCACGGCGCCCTCCAGCCTCGAGACGAGCCTGGCAGCCGCGCCACAATTCACGTCTGAATTCGCGCCGAAGGCGAGGATCTCTACGTCACCGCGGTGCAGTCGCCAGCCCTGCGGCGCTCCGTCCCAGACCGTGACGAGGCTGTAGCCCTCGCCTCCTGCTTGGAAAGAAGGCTTCTGTCGATCACGGCCTCCAAAAGCCATGGATATTGTGGATGTGTGCTCGACACGGTCGACCTCGTCGTCTCCTCATCGCCGTCAGGGTTTCCGTGGAGGTTACCGTGGATCGGCCTGCCGAGGCAGGTTTGGCCACCTCTGGCAGAGCCGCGCCAGCGGATAAGAATATCGAACGCAATCGAAGATGATGTCATTGTCCAGCGCGCAGCGCCAGCCAGAGCGGATTCGTTTCTCGTCCTCTCGCTGGGAGGCGGGACCAAAAAATTGGCAAGGGTCCTGTAGGCCGATCGGACAGGGCCAAAACGGCAGCGGAAGGAGACCTGGTAAGGAGGATGAGGAGGGAACGTATCATCTCTACCATACTGGTCATCAACATCAGCATCAGCATCAGCATCATCATCATCATCATCATCATCATCATCATCATCATCATCATCATCATCATCATCATCAGCAGCATCAGCAACATCATCAGCATCAGCATCATCATCATCATCATCATCATCATCATCATCATCGTCACCATCACCATCACCATCATCACCACCACCACCATCATCATCATCATCATCATCATCAGCATCAGCATCAGCATCAGCATCAGCATCAGCATCAGCATCAGCATCAGCATCATCATCATCATCATCATCATCATCATCATCATCATCATCATCATCATCATCATCATCAACATAGGCAACAGTATCATCATTATCATCGTACTGCTCGGCTGGGGTCAGCCACTTGGGGATAGAGCCGCACCTTGCATGCAACCGAAGCAGGACCAGCTGCAGGAACATCACACCCACAAAGGGAATCGACAGCTGGGGCAGCTGGCGCAGTTTCCTCGTGCATGTGCAGCTCCACGGTGATGTCCCCACGCCCCCCCCCATGGTTACGCATGGCACAACCCCCTCCAACGATTGGGGGCATCCTAGAGCCCGTGCCCTGCGCGGGATTCGTACAGGAGTAGTCGCCACCACGGCGGCCGGTGCAGGGAAAGGGCCATAGCCGTCTCCCTTTGGAGAGATACGCACGAGGCCCGATTCTGACAACGGATGTGATGGGGATGATCATTAGACATGGGGCTCTTTGAACCGCTGTATCTGGACTGAGGTACGTGGAATGTAAGCAAATGAATGGCTAGGCCCCCCTCCCTGGGCTACTGCGTGCTCCTCCTTCTCCTCCTCTTCATCCTCCTCTTCCTCCTCCTATCTTCCTCATTCCCTCCTCCTCCTCCTCCTCCTCCTCCTCCTCCTCCTCCTCCTCTTCATCCTCTTCCTTCTCTTCCTCCTTCTCCTCCCCGTCCTCCCCCTCCTTTTCCTCCGTTTCCCCCTCTCCCTGCCACAGGCCGCTCCGCGGATGGTTTAGACGAGTGTCCTGGCTCAAGTGCTCCACGCTCACGTAGTCGACGCAGTCTCCCAGCGAGTCGTAGCACAGCACCTTCTGGCCTGGAGGGGAAACGCTGGCGGTGGTGGTGGGGGGAACTGGCCCATGGTGGGGGGCATCGACCTGCAAATCCGCAAGACATCGCCGACATATCCGCGATACAGCAGGAGCTCGACCGCAGGAAACCTTCCACAGGAAACCTAGCCCTGAGACTCCCCCCGGCCGTCCCTTGCTTCCTGGCATGGGAACGTCACGCTTTCCACAACAAAAACATCGAAACCCAACAAACCCAGGGCACCCTGGATTGAGCAGGGACCGACCGTCCCGGCATTCCGATGGTTCTACCACGACGTGTCCTTAGAACCCCAAGGTGTGCTAAACCGAGAAAGTCCCAGCAAGAACATCTCGTTGAAGCCACAAGAGGCTCTTGGAGGATCCTTCGGTGGGCCTATGGGCAAGCCAGGACGCTTCGCCACTGCTTGACTGGAGGCAAACAGGGCGCTTCCTGGCAGGGGCCTCCTGTGTACTGGACCCCGCGGCAGCGGATCCGCACGCTCCCATGTGAAGGGCGGGCTCTCGCGAGCCCAGCCTGGCGACGAGTGGGTGATGGGGTGCCGATGCGCCACCCAGAGCTTGGGTCGGGCATGTCCCCCCGCAGGCGGAGTCTGGATGAAACATACGAAACAGGAGAGAATGCCCCCCCAAAAAAGGTCAAACCTGGTTTTCTGTCTGCAGAAGCACAAAGACACATCGCCACCAGAGCCTTGCTCAAACGATGTGTGACTGTTTCGCCTGTGGAGGGAAGTGCCCGACTCAACCCCGAGCCTAGCGCACCCCCTGCCCAGACATCCGACGTCGCACCTTCCTCGCAGCGTCGGTCCCCAGGAGGTCCCGACCCCTTCCCTGGGCCCGGTGCTCTCTCCCGGGTCGCTCCGTGCTGCCAAGAAGCCCCGAGGCCCGGCAGGGGCCCCCGGGAGGCCGGACGCGGCGAAAGAGCTGCCGCCGCGGTTTTCTGCTCGCAGCGCGAGGGGGTCGGCTGCAGTGCGGGCGCGGCCGCAAGGGACCCTCGCCAGAAACCCAACCCTGAGAACCCGTGCGCGAGGTGCACCTGGAAGGGGAAGCCTGGAGCACCCTGAGGCAAGGCTGAACCTTGACGGTGTGTTTCGTTTTCGGATTGTGTTCGTTTTCCATTTCTTTTGTCTTCGATTCGCCTTTACCGCAAAACGCAATCGAAACGAAAGCGGCCCACGAAATCGCCAAAACACCGTTTAGGTCCAGCCCTGCCCTGAAGGCAGCAGCTCCTTCCACGGCCGCGGGAAGTCAGCGCGCTGCGCGCGGAGCAGAGAAACCCAGGGTACCCCGACCAAAAATAGGTGGTTCCTTGATGCGCGCCCCCGCTGTATCCCTTGAGCAGTGACCGACCGTCCCGGCATTCCTATAGTCCAACCACGAAATGTCTTTAGAACCCCAGAATGTTCTAAGAACCAAAAAATGTTCTTATAACATAAACCCAATATGATAAAACAAAGCAGTCCCAGCCAGAAATGTTCAAGAACATTTCGTGGAAACCACGAAAGGTTCTTCGAACATTTTTTGGTAGGGCTATAGGCACGCCAGGACGCTTCGCCACTGCTTCAATCCCACTCCCGTTTTTTTTCGCAGCGCGAGGGGGTCGGGTATCCCACCCCCGTGCGCAACTTTGCCACGGTCCTGTCCCCCCGATCTTGAACGAGCAGTGACAAATAGTCCAAACTACTCCCAAAATGCTCAAAAATGGTCAAAACATCGTCCCCCGACTATTTTGTACTATTTCTGAATATTCCCCCTGTAGAGGCACAAGCCCGACTTAATGCCACTGGCGACACTCTTGCTGCGCGCGCCCACTGTATCCCACCCGGCTATCCACCCAGCGATCCACCCGCGATCCACCCGCAACCCACCCCGCGCCCGGCCACTCACTCGTGTTCGCACTTGCGGGCTGCTGCTTTGCGTCCTCCTTGGAGGCGCTTGATGGTTTCTTGAGGGGCAACGATAGGGGGGGGGGGGGGAAAGCTTAGGGGGGGTGCATCGACCTGGAATCGGCGATACATCGCCGATAGATCGGCGACAGGCTCCCGATCGTAAATCCGCACCTTCCTGGGCGGGGTGGGGCTATCGGGCCCTCATCGGCGATCAGTGGACGCTTGGGGACCGATGCGCCCCCCCCCCCTCTGCCTATCCCCCCCGTCTCGCTGCCCTCGATTGGTGCGCGCCCCCTCGGGAGCGGCCAAGAGGGGGGTGTCCAAGAGGGGGGGGTGCAAATCATGACCGGCGGCACGTGCGCGGCCCAGCGGTGGGGCCAGGGACGTAATAAAATAAGAAGAGGCGCCATGAAATCTGGGGAAATATCATGACCCCCGCCATGATATCCACCCCCCCCTAGTCATCACCCCCCTCTTTTCCGCCCCCGAGCCCCCACCGCGTCCCCCCGCACCCCCGGTCTGCGGCGTTGCCCCGGGCGGCCCTCTTGCAGCTGCTGCAGCTGCCGCGGGGCGTCCTGGCCCTCCACCCACACGACGGCCTCGCGGGGCAGGCAGTCCGCGCCGCCGCAGGCGCCGCGGGCCTGCGGGGCGCATCGGGCACTGCGTGGGGCCCTGGGACACGCAGAGAAAGACACACACACACACACACATACACACACAAACAAGAGGATTCCCCCTACTTTCCCCCGTGTTCTGGGTTTTCGTCTTCCCCCCCACACACTTCCCACATGTTCCTGTGTTTTCCTGGGGATCGCCGATGAATTGTGTCTGAGGCATGTCCTCCTGCAGACGGATTTTGGGCGAGAGGCGTAAAACAGCTGCACATAAGAGGCCCCCCAAAAAAAAACATAGAATAAAATCGTCCCCAGACAGTTCTCACTATTTTTGAATACAATCAGACTTGATTGGAGAGGACACGCGAGAGGGCACAAGACCCTTGCGAAGGCCACATCGCCATAGGAGTGTAAGAAGGCACGTGTCGAGAGGCACAGGACACAAGGGTACCCCTGAGCTGGCAGGGTTGACCTACTAATCAGGGCCGACTGTACTCCTCCTGCAGAGGGACATGCCCGACTTGAACTTGGGGCATATCCCACGGGGGGTCACCACGTGAGCGGGGCCACCACTTCCTCCAGGAAACGCCGTCTCCTCCAGCAGAAGAAGACACAACGGCATACACGTAAACTGTTGGCGCTCCGCGCGGATTTCTTGGATCCGCGCTGGACCCCGCCTCCCTGGCGCGCGTAGCGCGCCAGGGGCGGCGCGGGGGCCGGCGCAGATCCACGAAATCCGCGCGGACCCCCAAGAGTTTCTGCCAATGCCGATCGTAGTTCTTCGAGAAGCGCCGTCTCCTCCGGACAGAGGCCCCCAGGAGCACTCCAGAGCCCTCGACGACGGCCCCAGGCGACCCGAAGGCCTCCGCAGCTGGAGGGCCCGGAACTTCGCCTTCTGGGGAGAAGCTGGTTTGATCTCCCTGATGGTGACTCCCCTTAATTGAGGGATGAAGAAATGCCCCCACCCTGGATTCCAAGTGCGTGGCCTGGGAACCTCCCGGGAACTCCCAGGAAGGCCAGAGAGCCGCGAGGACGACGCGCGACACGCGCGATACGCAGGGCTTACCCTGTCAGCCAACAGAAGGTTCAGAGCACAGCGCCTCGTAATCCAGGGTACAGGGCAGTTTTAACACATGGGATTTTAATACTATAGTCGGATTTTTCATACATGACTAATTGATGAATAAATGTATGCATGAACCCATCGTTGTTTTTAATACCAAGTCCCTGCATCTCTAACACATGATCCGCACGAGGAGCATGTATTAAAAAAGCACTGTAGGGACGCTTCTTGCGCCCTTGACTTACAGGGGCTGCCCGAGGGGCCTGCTCGCTGCGGCAGAGGTCGAGGACCCCGCGCCCCGCCGGGGCGCCGCGGGGCTGGCCGTGCTCGGGGCCCGGCGCGCCCACCGGCGGCGGGGCCTCCCGCGGGGGCTCCCCGGGCAGGCGCGAGACCACCTGCAGCGGCGGCGGAGCACGGCCACGCACTCACTTCGGGGATCTTCTGACCCGGGTCAGTCCAGACGCGGGTCAGCAGGAAACCAAACAACTGCAGTGCAGGGAAAAAACCGGCAGCGCAGGTCTTCGCAAACCCGGGTCGGCCAATAGGCGCGGCCGCCCCGCGGCCACGAGCGGCTCGCTGACCCGGGTCAGCCAGAGGGGGTCATCGCAGGATCCTGCAAGATCTGGTGCCCTGGCTGATCCCCGTTTGCACTGACCCCCGTCTCTTAGGCCCCGATCACTGCCGCGGGGGCGCGTCCCGGGCTTAGTTGTTCTCAAAGACGCTGGGGGCGTTTTTTTGTTT
>CAUYUJ010006991.1:481437-486437 GCA_963575745.1 Prorocentrum cordatum
GAGACGGATATGATGACCTTGGATGGCTCCAAGACGGCCCGAGAAGGTCCTAACCGTGCACAAGATGCCCCCAAGACGGTCCAAGAGGCCCTCAAGACGGCCTATGAGCGCTCCAAGCGGATCCCCAAGAGGACCTGCAAAAGCAGCAATCGTGAATGTTACTTATGCGCCTTGCAGATCTTAGCGTTAGAGGCCCCCAGGAGCGCCCCAAGACGGCTCAAGGGAAGCAAAAGGTGGCCTGACGAACCATCACGGCCCAAGAAACCCTCGAATCGGCCCATTAGATCCCCAAGACCGCCATTGAAAGCCCCATGAGGACGCCAAGAATGCCGAGAGAGGCCCCGATTGGCCAATAGGGCCCCGAGATGCAGCCAGGAGGTCTCCAAGAGTCAGGCGGGATTCGATGCAAGGTGAAAAGAATAATCTGCGCGCAGCGGCCCGAATAGCAAACAATAGTGGCGTTTTTTGTCTGAACGACTGCGAGGTAGCGCTGTGCACCAACCCTTGCGCCGCCGTTCAATGTCGCCGCGGAGGTGGCCATAACGAGGGTCAGAGTGCCACGTGTGACCGCTATTCGCCCGCGATCCCTCGCTGTATCGAGACCAAAGATGGGAAGTCGCCCGATATCCTTCACAATTGCTTATGACAGATCAGACTTGATGAGTACACGAACCTTCCACTGAACTCCACATAACAAGGAAAACCGAAGAAGTCTCACGAGGCCTCCGAAAAACCTCCATGAAGCTGCGAGGGGGCCTGGGACGCCCCTACTCTACGCCTTTCCCGAGGAACAAGAAGGCCTACAAGCGCGTCCACTATCCTGCCAACGGCATGTCGGAACGCTCAAAAGGCCTCCAGCCTTCCGAGAAGATCTCGACCCCACCCCCCAAGCCCCTGGCGCCACCTGAGATGGCCTGCCAGGAGCTGGTGACGCCAGGGACGCCGGACGCAGCTGCGGCCCGCGGCCGAGCATCGAGCCTGCGAGCGACGGGGAGCTGCAGGCTCCCGCGGCCATGGGGCGCCGAGCGCGCGCCGAGGCACAGCACGCAGCAGAAGCACAAACCGGTCTGAGGTCCGCGCGACTTTCTCGGCGCGCAGAGCGCCCCCGGGGCGGCGCCGGCGGCGCCGCCACGGCCAGCGCAGATCCGAGGCATCCGCGCGCACTCCGAGGGTTTCTGTTCGTGGCGTCCTGTCCTCCTCGAGGCAGGGCGCCGAGCGCACGGTGCGCGCGGGGCAGGTCGGGCGCGGCGCGCACTGCGGCCGCGGAGCTCGACGCGCGTGGAGCGACGCGCCTGCTGGCACACGGCCGGTGAGGCTCAACGGGCTGGTCGCTCCCAGGGTAGCATGCATCATGGTCGGGCGGGGACGTGCAAAACATACCTGGGTGCTCGGCCTTCTGGCACGCCGACCTGTCAGACGGCGAGTATCTCGCCGTGGTGCCGCACAAAGGCGAAGGCGAAGCTGGCTGGGCGTGCCGGAGACGTACGGGAGCACGAATGCATCAGCCTTACTTCGGCATGTCATGGCGGGAGGAGGCGAACGAAGAGAACGTGAATGTCAATGCACATGAGCGGAAGGATGAAGACGGAGAAGAGGAATGAGGAACAGCACCTGCAGGATGCGGATGGAGATCATCAGAAGGCAGGCGGAGGTGGAGGAGCAGACGCCCTCGTCCTCCTCCTCCTCCTCCTCCTCCTCTTCTTCTTCTTCTTCTTCGTCGTCGTCTTCGTCTTCGTCTTCCTCCTCCTCCTCCTCCTCATCCTCCTCCTCCTCCTCTCCCTCCCTCCCCCTCCTCCTCCTCCTCCTCCTCCTCCTCCTCCTCCTCCTCCTCCTCCTCCTCCTCCTCCTCCTCCTCCTCCTCCTCCTCCTCCTCCTCCTCCTCCTCATCCTCCTCCTCCTCCTCCTCCTCCTCCTCCTCCTCCTCCTCCTCCTCCTCCTCCTCCTCCTCCTCCTCCTCCTCCTCCTCCTCCCTCCTCCTCCTCCTCCTCCTCCTCCTCCTCCTCCTCCCTCCTCCTCCCTCCCTCCTCCTCCTCCTCCTCCTCCTCCTCCTCCTCCTCCTCTCCTCCTCCTCCTCCTCCTCCTCCTCCTCCTCCTCCTCCTCCTCCTCCTCCTCCTCCTCCTCCTCCTCCTCCTCCTCCTCCTCCTCCTCCTCCTCCTCCTCCTCCTCCTCCTCCTCCTCCTCCTCCTCCTCCTCCTCCTCCTCCTCTCCTCCTCCCTCCCTCCTCCTCCTCCCTCCTCCCCTCCTCCTCCTCCTCCTCCTCCGCCTCCTCCTCTCCCTCCTCTCCTCCTCCCCCTCCTCACACTCCAACTCCTCCTCCTCGTCCTCCTCCTCCTCCTGCTCCTCCTTCTCCTCCTGCTTCTCCTCCCGTGAAGCCGCCGAAGCCGCCGGAAGAGGTTTGCGGCCCCGCCAAAGCCACACACACAAAACAAAAAACATATCCTGGCGAAGGACCCGACCATATGCAGTTGTGAATACAGGAGTTGTGAGTAATGCTTTGGTGGAGCTCCCTAGCCGCATGCGAACGCAACTGCTGGGGCCGTCGGTGGGCCTCCCTGTGGGGCCACGGAACGTGGGAGGGGTGTGCCGAAATGAGGGTTGGACCGCATGCGAACGTAGCCGCTGGGGCCTTCGATGGAGCTCCCTATGGGGCCACGGAACGTGGGAGGGGTGTGCCGAAATGAAGGTGGAACCGCATGCGAACGTAGCCGCTGGGGCCTTCGGCTGAGCTCCCTGTGGGGCCACGGAACGTGGGAGGGGTGTGCCGAAATGAGGGTGGGACCGCATGCGAACGTAGCCGCTGGGGCCTTTGGTGGAGCTCCCTATGGGGCCACTGAACGTGGGAGGGGTGTGCCGAAATGGGGGTGGAACCGCACGCGAACGCAGCCGCTGGGACCTTCGGTGGAGCTCCCTATGGGGCCACGGAACGTGGGAGGGGTGTGCCGAAATGAGGGTGGAACCGCATGCGAACGCAGTCACTGGAGCCTTTGGTGGAGCCCCCTGTGGGGCCACGGAACGTGTGAGGGGTGTGCCGAAATTGGGGTGGAACCGCATGCGATCGCAGCCGCTGGGGCCTCCGGCGGGGCTCCCTATGGGGCCACGAAACGTGTGAGGGGTGTGCCGAAATCGGGGTGGAACCGCATCCGATCGCAGTCACTGGAGTCTTCGGTGGAGCTCCCTATGGGGCCACGAGACGTGTGAAGGGTGTGCCGAAAAGGTGAGGAACCGCAGGCGATCGCAGCCTCTGGGGCCTCGGGAGGAGCTCCCTATGGGGGCCACGAAACGTGTGAGGGGTGTGCCGACATTGCGGTAGAACCGCACGCGAACTGCGCCACTGGCGCCTTCGGCTGAGCTCCCTGTGGGGCCACGGAACGTGTGAGGGGTGTCGAAATGTGGGGTGGAACCGCCTGCGAACGCAGCGTCTGGGGCCTTCGGTGGAGCTCCCTATGGGGCAACGGAACGTGTGAAGGGTGTTCCGAAATGGGGGTGGAACCGCACGCGAACGCAGCCGCTGGGGCCTTCGGTGGAACTCCCTATGCGGGCAACGGAACGTGTGGAGGGTGTACCGAAATGGGGTGGAACCGCCTGCGAACGCAGCGTCTGGGGCCTTCGGTGGAGCTCCCTATGGGGCAACGGAACGTGTGAAGGGTGTTCCGAAATGGGGGTGGAACCGCACGCGAACGCAGCCGCTGGGGCCTTCGGTGGAACTCCCTATGCGGGCAACGGAACGTGTGGAGGGTGTGCCGAAATGGGGTGGAACCGCGTGCGAACGAAGCCACTGGGGCCTTCGGTGGAGCCCCTTACGGGGCCACGACACGTGTGAGGGGTGTACCGAAATGGGGGTTGGACCGCATGCGAACGTAGCCGCTGGCGCCTTCGGTGGAGCTCCCTATGGGGCCACTAAACGTCTCAGAGGTTTGACGAAATTGCGGTGGAACTGCATGCGAACGCAGCCACTAGGACCCTCGGTGTAGCTCTGTATTTGGCCACGAAGCGTGAAAGGAGTGTGTGCCCAAATATGGGTGGTGAGGAAGGAAGAGTGGGAGGAGGGAGTGGGCAGCGGGAGGAGGAAGGAGACGCGGGGCGCTGTCTCTTCAAAACGAAGACCCAACACCACAGGATGGTTGGGCCAAAAGGGCCTGGCGAAGACCCAACCATATGCAGTTGTGAGTACCGCAGTTTGGGTACCGCCTTCCATGGAGCTCTCTCTATGGACCACGAAACGCCGCACTGGGTGGGGGAGACGCATGCGAACTGCGCCACCAGGACCTTCGGTGGAGCTCCCTATGGGGCCACGAAGCGCTGTACTGGGCGGGTGGGGACGCATGCGAACTGCACCACTGCGCCACTGGGACCTTCGGAGGAGCTCCCCATGCAGCCATGAAGCGCTGCATGTACTGGGTGGGGCTTTTGGTTCCAGGGCTATGAGCAAACAATCCCAGAACTTAAAATCTTGTCCCTGGGATGGAGTCGAGAGGTCCAGGGACGTTGCGCCATAGAGAATTCCAGGGGCCTCGCGCAAACTTCTCTTCCTCGAAATAAATCATGGGACGCATGTAACCCCTACGACTGAGGCCTTGGATGGAACTCCTCATTTGGCCACGAACCGTGTGAGGGGTACGCCAAAATGAATCGCGGGGACGCGTTTGAACCCTGTCACTGGTACCCTGCGTGGAACTCCCTATGGGGCCACAAACCGTGTGAAAGGTGTGCCGAAATGAGTCGCCGGGACGCATGTAAACTGTACCACTGGGGCCTTCGGTGGAGCTCCCTATGGGGCCAAGCAACATGTAGGGGATGTGCCGAAATGGGTGGCGGGGACGCATGTACATTGTGCCGCTGGGGCCTTCGGTGAGCTCCCTATAGGGCCACGCACCGCGTGAGGGGTCTGCCGTAATCGGTGGCGGGGACGCATGCAAACTGTACCACTGGAGCCTTCGGTGGAGCTCCCTATGAGACCACGAAGCGTGCGAGGGGTGTGCCGAAATGGCTGGCGGGGACG